>JANHGB010051953.1:0-15513 GCA_026283785.1 Coracopsis vasa | reverse complement strand
CCATCCCTGGCAGTGTTCAAGGCCAGGCTGGACACAGGGGCTTGGAGCAAGCTGCTCTAGTGGAAGGTGTCCCTGCCAGTGGCAGGGGCTGGAGCTGGATGAGTTTTGAGGTTCCTTCCAACCCAAACCAGTCTGTGACTCCATGATCTTACCGGAAGGAAAACATAATGCTTATTATTAGACTGAATTTCTCAGGTATGTGAGACCTCCCAAGCCCTTCACAGGCTGCCTGGTGCTGTTACTATGATATGCCTTCAGGAGTTTTTTCTCTAGAGACAAAACGTCAACTTTTACTCCTGGTTTATCCTCAGAGTTTTAATTTGGAAGCACAGGCAAGAAATATGCCATCTGTTTGTACAAATCCTCCGGTCCTCTCTTCAGCCTGCTCCCTCGTGTTTCCAGCTACTGCATGACAAAAGCTGACAGGCTCCTGCCTTTGTGAAAAATGCTAAAGAATGTCTTCTGGCACATGAAGTGCTATTCATTTATTTGTATGAAAAGGAAATAGCACACATCTGTGAAAGCTGGGAGGTAGAGGGAAGGGGGACAAGGTAGTATTGTTGTTGCCGATCCCAGAGGACAGCACTGAAGATAACGGGGAACAGTAAAATCCATCAGGGTTTATGCTCTGTGGTGCTGAACAGCTTCTGGCAAAAGGGGCATTTTTTCTTTGGAGCCGCATCCTGCACCTTCCTCAGCATTCACCTTTGTCTTCTGAACCATCTCTGAAGCTCAGCTCTCTCCCTGCAAACCAGTGGGGAAAACACCTGGACTCGTGACTAATTCACATCCACCCTGGCTTTCTACAGGACCTGCTGTATACAGGGTTGTGCTGAGGTAATCGATTTCTCCAGCTAAATCAAGGAGAATTTACAAGTGGTGATGTATCCCCATTTTGATGGAACAGGTTCTATTTCTCTCTCTTTCACTGTCTTTACATCTGATACACGCCAACTCCACCTCCTCCATGCCACACAGTTTTTCTGTCTGGTCTCTTCAGTCTGGTTTTATCACCTGCTACTGAGAGGTTTTTTCCCCCCTCTCTATTAGTTCTCATCAGGTTCTTGTTTTGCATCTACTTTTTGGCTCCAAATCTGTAATTGAGGAAGTGGGATGAGTTCTTACACAGCATCCAGGTAAGGTCATGCATTAATAAGGGACAAAAATGTTACCTTCAGAAAGCTTGTTCTCAAAACAAAGCTGATTAAGAGCCCCAGAGAAACTAATCTAATGCAACCAATACAACTTCAGTTGCATTATAAACATGGCCCTGGGCAACTGCTTTGAAGTGTGTCCCTTCAAAATGAAATGAATCAGATTTGATAGAATGAAAACCTTAATAGAAAAGTAACAATTTATTGAAGTCTGTCTGCTTCAGCATTAACAAAACAGAAAATTAAGCCTTTGAAATTCTGTATTACAGGCTGAGAGAGCATGTTAAATATTTGCCATGAATGTGAAATTAGAGAATCATCTATTGGGTTTATTCACATTCTGGCTTCAGGTATTTATTATTTAAAAGGTGAAAAAAGCCAACTTTCTGGTAAAATAATGATAGCAAGTTTAATTAAACCCACAAGCAGTGATCCAGAAAAAGGCAGTGGCAAGCAGGGGTGGAAAACAGCTCTTCCTCTTCAAATGCTTGGATTTTACGTATTTATAGTGAACTCTTTGTGTAGAAACAATGCCATAGTGAATGCAGTGTTGCATGGGAGCATGCATTAAAAATACAGGCCAGGTTGGATGGGGCAACCTGGTCTTAGTGGAAGATGTATTTTAACACAGCAGGATGGAAAACCTCAGAATGCGTAAATGGAGAGGATCTGAAAGCCAGGTGTCCCTGTGGCCTTAGAGCATCTGAGCATCTAGGCCAGATGCTCCAGAGCATTCCGGGAGCACCTGCCTCATCTGGAACACAGCTTCTGGCAGCAGCAAGAGACAGGCACTGTCTGGGGGCAAGATTTTCTCTCTGGGCATCATCCTGTGTCTGCTGCAGCATCCCCAAGGAAAGGTGTTTTCTCTTTGGTTGCAGAATACAAGGTCTGATTAAGACATGCTTCCATGTGAGCAGCAGTCTGTCTCTCTCACATGAAAAGTCATGAGAATTTCTCCTACCTTGCATTGTGTTGCTCATACCTGTATCTTACTTTTCAGTATAACCACCCTGGCAGCTGTCTCTCTCTGCCCCACCTGCCTTCAGCTCTTCCAGAGCAACTTCACTCTCTTTAATTGCCAAACATCTTAAAATACTCCACTTTAAGCAAATTAACTTCAGAAGTTACAAACATCAGACTCTAGCAGTGCAGTAGGACCCATCAACATGCTGGGACCATGCACCTTCCTTACCTTCCTCAGCCACAACAGTCAGAGTCACCACGTTGCCTGCATCCTTGATGAGCTGCACTATGCTGTCATGTGAGAGTTCAATGATGGATTGACCATTCACTGCCGAGATGCGGTCTCCCACTTTCAGCTTCCCACACTGGTCAGCTGGGCTCCCGTCTATAACTCGCCCAATCTTGTGAGGGATCACTAGGAAATCAAGAACAGGCACAGCAACATATTCATTTGATATTCATTATTAATATTCATTCAATCATACAAATGATAGAATCACAGAATGGTTTGGGTTGGAAGGGACCTTAAAGCTCATCCAGTTCCAACTCCCTGACAAGGGCAGGGACACCTTCCACTAAGGCAGCTTGCTCCAACCCTCGTCCAACCTGGCCTTGAATACTGCCAGGGATGGGACAGCAACAGCTTCTCTGGGCAAACTATACCAGGGCCTCACCACCCTCACAGTGGTTTATGTCAGACAAGCACCACACAGACCTAGATTGTGACAGTCATCCCAGAGACTGCTCCTGCTCTAAAAGGTGGCACTGCTTGTGTAAGAAAAACCTACAAATAATGAAGAAAGTAGAGTGAATGGAAACAGCAACCCCTGACAGCACAGCCCTACCACATCCAAGGTGTTATGCCTAAACAGAAACACAAGGAGACAGGTCACATCTGTGAAGGGATGAGTAAGACCATGTGTCCCAGGAGCACTCCGAAGCAGTTTCTTTGCCTCTTGTATTGTTTTCTATTTCACAGAGAGACCCTGGTTGACTGTGCGGACTCAGAGACAGTTATGGATGTTCAGTTTAACACAGTCATTAGAAATCCAGATGCACAGGTTAAGTCTTCCTCCTTGAAATCAAAAATTAAGCCTTAAATACACTTCAAAAGGAAACCCAACTTCTCCTGCCAGAGACTGACTTAGTAACCTGGCGAGCATCAGCAGCTACCCTCAGCACACCCAGGTAGCACAACAAGGTCTGCACAGACCCATTCCCTATTCCTGCTCTCCAAGACAAACTTGAACCTGTAATAATCATCTTGAACTTTAACTACTTCTCCTGGCTTGGTTTCCTGAGTCCATCCCATGGTGACACTCTTCTCCATATAGAGACTCCTCTAAAGGCCAAAGTGATGGGGCCAGAAAAGACAGAACAGGGAAAAGAGGGAATTTTATGAGAAGTAGAAGGAAAAAAGGCTGCTTGTAGTTACTTTCCCAGAGATGAACACAGATGCAGGGAGAGCAGAACTAAAAAAGCACAAAGGAGGGAGGGATGCTCTACTCCAGCATGGTTCTTCCTCTGGAGGGAGAGCCCTGCCATGGCTCCCGTGTCTCCCTGCCAAGAGCTGTGCTGGTGCTCAGGGAGAGATCTTGTTTTACAGTTTGCTGACCCAAACATCAGTGCTGCAGATGGCACTGGGCAGCCAGCGTGATGCCATTGTGAGGGGAGAAGCCTACCAAAGCCTGGAGCAAAAGAGCAGCTCGTTGAGCTGCCTGGGTGCTGACGTGGCCCCAACAGCAGATTCACATTACATCAAAGCACATCAGTCAGTGTGCTTCCCCATGCGTCTAGAGCAGCGTTTCATTCATCTGTATGCCTGAAAGCACAGCAAAATTGGCTTCTGTCCTTCCCAAATCCTTCAGCAGGGCTCTTCTGCACAGGAACTGCTGCACTGCTCCTTTGTAACTCATTTCCAAAGACCTCTCCAGACTGACCTCCACATGTGTCATAAATACCCTTACTGGTACTTCATGTAAAAGCCTGTTTGCACCTCCAAAGCCTGAAGCAGGTTTGATGGATACCTGTTTTCTGTAGCTGCTGCTCTCCCAAACATGTTTTTCTCTGCAGGATTGGAAAGGTGAGGAACATTATGACCTGTCAGAATTATCAGCTGGCTTTTCAAAACCATGGCACCAAATCTGAAACACTTTCACATCATCATCAGGCACCCAAGATTGAAAAGCCATCAAAGATTGTTTTAATGAGCTAGCACATACAGAAGTTGCTGTGAAAGAACAGACATTGATGCCTTCTAGCATTTACCATGAGTTTAAATGTTATTTAATCTTCCCTTAATAGACTGAGTTTTTAACTATTATATAAAGCTAAGAGCCAACTGTGAAGAGTAAAGCACTGCAGGGCTGCAGACTCAGCTGCTGATTACTTGTTTTAAAATAATCCTGGCTTTAGAAGAACACAATAGCTCCATATTAAACTGTGCCACAGGAAAGTTCTGCACAGCACAGCCTGGGGCTGCACCAGCATCTCTTTTTTTTCCTGTATGTTAGAAACAGCCTGGACCACAGGGCTTATGTTTCCAGCACTGGAACTGGTTTGTGTTGTCTCCTACTTTCAGTTCTAATAATAAATAAAGAGGGATTTGCAGCAGATCCTCAGAGAGAGGATGCACCGTGCCTGGACCACTGCTGCTTCACCATCCCACCATGCTGGGTGCTTCCAGAGTGGCTGGTTTTAACATTCTTGAAAAGGTACTGACTGAGCCAAGACTAAATCACACGTTAAATATATATCACATGAATTCAGCACAGTGTTATTTATTCTGTGCTCCTGCTGGCTTTTTATTGTGCAGTAAAATGAAGTGGAAAAACAGAAGTGTCTGAGGCTCAGTAAGAGACATGCTGTCAAGCCATCATTATGTCTGTCTGGAACCAGATGAGTTCAGAAGGGTGATTTACACTACAGAACTAAAGGAACTAAGTAAGGATTTCAGGAGTTATCTGTATCTTAATGTCAGTGAATTGAGTTCATTTGTGGCTGTACACAGAGCTGGATTGTATTTTGAGGGCTGCCACAGATAAGCAAACCTTGGACTAGATGACCTTTGTAACTCCCTTCCAACCCAAACTAGCCTATAAACTATTTTGTGATGGCCAACAGGAATGAATCTCAGAAAGATGATCCTACTCACCACCTCTTGCAAAAAATATTCAACAGCCTCTCCCTGGCACTGGGAGATAAGTAGCAGTCATCAACTCAAGGAGTACTTGATTACACTGAGCAGACCTGCTCCTGTGCAGGGAGTCAGAGATCTTTCTAGTCATTGAGATGGTCTCCACGGCTTCCTTCAAGCAGCTTCTCTCCTTCACTTCTGCTCCCAGTATTTCTTTTTCTTTCTGCTTTTAACCTTGGTTATTTTGTTGTTTATCTTTACAGCTATGCCTGAAGCCATGTCCATATGTCAGAACTGTAATACCAGAGCATACTCCTTTTTCATTTTGATTATCTTTCTAGACAAGCACCCTACCTGACAATAACAACTTCATTGCTTTCTTCCAAGTACTGCAGTCTCTACTTTCTCAGATCTCCCAAAATGAGAAATTCTACCTGATTAGGTAATATAAAAAGCCAAGGTTGAAACTATACTTCCATTAAAACACCTACGAATTAATGCAGTGTGGGAATCGTCACCACCACGTCCTGAGGACTGCCCTGAGGACTGTGGCAAGTTCACATTCCTGTGTATGGGCTGGTTGCATGTGACAGACTTTCCCCCTGCTCTCCACTTATGTCATTGCTGGGTGAAGAGGAGCATGAACATAAGCAAGACAGACCAAGCCTCAGCTATTTGGGCTATGAAACAGTGTGAGAAAACAACCGTATCTTTGCAGGGTGCTGGGTAGGTAACACCAACACATCATAGAAGGAGAAATCCGTAAAGAAGCTGCATTCCATCTTATCTGCTGCTGCGAGCAGCAGCTTTGGTACAAGCATCAGGCAGTGACACCACCACCAGAACACGGCACTTACCACCAGGAGGAGGTTTGTTCTTTGAGGTGAGGATGACGAAGCCAAATCCTTCATTCTCCTTCCGCTGCAGACGGACATCGTAGACCTCTGGGGACTGCAAGTTTGCAAACTCCACCCGATTCAGGCGGGGAGAGCCGTTTTGTGTGAAGCCAGGCTGCGACTCCTCCTCCTCTGCTTGCTTTTCCCCTTTCAGGTAACAGACAAAGAACAAATAAGGAAAAAACAATACTGCTGTTTTACAAAGCAGCTACAGCAAAACTGTACATCTCAGGATCAGTGCCAGCACAAGGAAACACTGCCTGCCTGAGAAAGTAAGGGGTGAGTTTATGAACAATGCAATTTGGATCAGGCAGAAATTAGATGCAGGATAAAGCATTCAAAGGCCCAGTTATGCACGGGAAGCCTGCTGCACACTGGGTGCACACAGGTGAACAGACCTGGCTCTGTGTACACAGACTTTGTCAGAGTGACCTGACGCCTTTTTGTAGTAAAAAAACCCCACTGTGGCTTTTCTGCATGCTACAAGATCTACGGCAGAGATTCAGTTACAAACCACAACTATTGCCGTCCTAAGTGAGGAACTGTTTACTTGGAACAATGGAAATAGTTCTTAAAAGGCAGCCTGAAGACTGAAGTCAGGCTTTCTTTTAGGAAACCTATAAACTTTTGGTCCTGAAGTATTCATCTACCAGAAGGTATCTTAAAAGACATTGAGAATTGATCTTCAAAATACTTTTTCCTTTTACTTGTATATACTCAAAATGAATGGTTAAGTAATGCAATGGAAACGCAATATTGGTTGGTAATCAGAACACAGGACTGTTACCAATTCTCCTGAAGCCCATCCCAACTCTGTCATTCACTTGATCAGCATCACTGAATCACAGACAATGCTCCTCTGTGCACTGCTGACCTGGACACTGATCTAAAACTGCAGAATCACAAGATGCTACCCTGAGTCATCTCTGGTTTGAATGCACCTACTCCTGCTACACACAGGTGCCACGAGATCTGAGAATACAGCTGCTTGCACAGAAAAGAAATCGTGTCATTACTCAATTTGCACCAGGTTAGTGGCTTTCTAATTAACATCTGCAAAAAGGTTTGAAGCCATCATAATTTTCAATGCCCTACCTGTGTGAGCAGTGCAAATCAGCGAGCACCAAAGCATCAGCTTGTTGAATTCTGCTTTTCTCCACTTACTAAGAGTTATAAGCTGACCCTCCTGAATCTCAGGCTGCTCAGCTCTAGTGCAATACCTGACAAGTTTCAGAGCAGCTTTAGATGACTTGATTACAAAAAGTGTTCCTGTAGCCAGATGTGTGTCCTCTGCAGTACCCTCTCCAGACAGTCAGACACATACCACCAAAGAAGATCTTCCTCCGGACTGTGAGCAGCACCTGACCATTCCGTGCAGCACTGGTCATTAAGTCCAAAACTTGTTTGTGTGACTTCCCTTTCACAGGGATTCCATCGATGCACATCAGCTCATCCGCAGCTCGAAGCCTGCCATCTTTCTCTGCTGCTCCCAATGGGATTATGGCTCCAATATAAATCTGTCAGCAGAGCAGAGTCAGGGGATTTGAGCAGCAAAACATGAACTCATCAGAATGTGTAATGGAATCCAGGTGAATCCTGACAGATGAGGGCTTTTGGGAAGGTTATTTTAAAGATTATTTAACTGTCCAATTGGAGCAGAAATACAGCCAGTGAGTGTACTTTGCACCAGCTGACTCTGGATACAATCTGGAGGCTCAAAGCATTCAGTAAATATTTAGTTCTGAGGGTTTTTTAATCCTTACTTCCATGAATTCTGGAAATACCACTGTCTCTTGAGCATAATGGTCAACTTTTGACTTAAGCATAGACTGTACTTTTTACATATATATGATTTCCCAGACATTATTGAAACGAAAGCCTCTGTCATTCACTCTACTTATTCAAGTATTTTTTAAAGCAAGACTAGGTCAGAGTGATTGGGAAAGAAGTAAAAGCTTTTGAAAGAATTCAGATTTATTTCTGAAAGGCTGCTCAGACAGTTCCATGCTTGGAGCTTTTTCAGCACACAGCTTTTGGTGATTAGATAATGGGATTCAAACAGCTGCACTCCCCTTATCAACTTTGTCTACTCCCACCTCATAAAGTGCTACTAAATATAACAGAGATAAATTGAGCACACACTATTCATATGCTGGAATTACATTCAGGTTAAATGAAAGATTAAGATTAATTATGGCCAGTAGTTGTTAGAGGTTAAGCAATGGTGGGCAGACCATCTGCACACAGCGTCCATGACATTAGCTTTACTAAGTACCAACAGTTATGGCTGTCATGGAAACAAAACACCACAAATGCTATAAAGTGCAACTGAAGGAAAATTCTTTGGTTTTGCTCTTCCTTTTCTTTAAATGCATGTTAGGAAGAAAAAAAGTAATAAAATAGGCCAGTACTGGATCAGAGCTGTGAATGGAAAAAACCATATTCCTTAACTGTAATCAGAAAACAATTTATGAGTGTCTGTTCCAAAAGCTTTTCCTCTTAACAGCCGAAGGAATGGCTCCTGACATATGGTGCAAGTCTCAGCACCTCTTCCCAGCAAAAAAAACGCTGCCTTTTTGGAAATAAAGGGAAGTCTCCTAAAGAACAGACTACCCAGGGGTTTCCGCACTGGCATTTGCCCTTATGGCTCCAACTCCACCATTCCTTGGCAGTTACCTCTCAAGCAGAGAGTCATGCAAGCCCAACTCTGCAGGCTGAGGTCTGGAAAAACAACTACATCGACAGCTTAAAAACATACCTGAACTCTAGTCACTGACCAGGTTACAGCAAACTAGGCTCTAGCTAGTACTCTTCCTCCTGTGCAAACATCAGAGCTACGTTTTGATGCCAGTTACAATGCAAAACAATGCCCACATCCATTTGAAGAAGGAAGCCAGTCTTAACAGGTTCTGCCTCAAGGCTTTCATGAAAATCCTAAGTACCACATTTTGTATTTTATGAGATGAGAGGGAAAAATACAAGGCAAATAAAAGCCTGAGAGAGTGCACTGGAAAGGCTGTGCTTGTTTCCTTGAGATGAATCCACCAGAAACCCAATGGCTGACAGAACAATATGCATTTTTAAAAACCTGGCAGGAGAGGTGGGGGAAAAGGGGTGCAACACAACCCCAATTCTTGCCTTGTTTCACTGGGCTGCATTCAAAAGAATGGCCTGATGGAGTTTTGCAGGGTAAACAGCTGCTTCCTTCCACTCATCTGCTCCCTGGGATGTGCTGACGTGCACAGCACACTGAGCATTTCCAGGGCACACTTTGTGCCAAGACCACCACTGGGATCAGGTGGAAAGGGACAAAGGCTGGGTGTCAGCACTGACCTTTTCAGGACTTCTGAGACACAGCAACAGCTACAGAAACACCATCAGTATTATCAACCCCACAGAGACAACTGCTGCCAAAACCAGACTCAGATAGTGAAAAGGCATGGGAGCCTTGCAGATTAAAGTCAGCCATGAACAGGGGGGGAAAAGAAAGGTAGTCTGAATCCATTCTTGCTCTTTAAAAGGCAGTCACTGAATTGATCAATTTTGCATTCACTGAACTATTTAGAATAAGAAGGAAATGAGGATGACAGAGTAGGAGTCATTCTAACAGTAATATTGTAAGACAACACATAGGCAACTGTAAACAGTTTCACTCACAGGCTGATCTGGTCCATCCCCTCCAAGCACCCGGAAACCAAAGCCTGACTCTTGTTTTCGTAGGAAAACATCCAAATCTCTTGTGTTTGGAGCTAAGAAAAAGAACCATTTCAAAACATGTAAGGAGCTATCTTTGATTAGTGAAAGATAATGCTTCGGTGCTGCATTCTGACTCTCCTTATCAACAGAACACAGTAATCAAACACAATGAATAATCTGAACAGCCAAATCTGATGTTCTCTTTCCAAAATGGAAACATTTACTTTTAAGAAAAGGCTGAAAAGGGAAAGGACAGATTGACAAATGCCAAAGGAGAAATCACAGCTGCATTCGGGCAGTGGGCCAGGAGAAAAGCCAGTCTGTAGCACAATTTTGAGCTACCTTCAGTAACAATGAAATGGTCAGGTCTGCTTCAGTTTACTTCAGATCTAGATCATCCTTGAGACCATTTCTATGATTAACTGTTTTATTGTAAATATGGTGGAAACACATTGTATCTTTCTCTAAAAAAAGTGCTTCAGATTTTTCTGATTTCTGTATGAATTATGCACTTATTGAAATGTTTTACTTGCAGGACATGATCAAACTCAGTAAGAAAGTCACAACAGTTTTATCACACAGATAACAATGAAAAAAATCCTTTTAAATCGAGAATTTCCAAGTTGAAGTTGATATACTCACGTTTGTCCTCATATATAGTCTTAGACTTCAGGTAGACTTCTGAAGGGTCCAGTTTAGGAGAGCCTGGTCTTACAGCAGTGGGTGGAAATGGCATGGGCTGTGGGATGGGATCGCTGACACCTTCCAAGCTCCCTGAACTGTCCTGCTTGTCCTTCTGAAACAGATCCCACCAAATCTGTATTACATCAAAAGCTAACAGTGTATTTCTGCACAAAGACAATAAACACCACACAAGTGAAGCACAGAGCAAAACAAGGGAATAATATTATAACTCAACGCAGCTTTTCCAATGCGTGGGTCTGACCAGACTACTGAGGTCTTCCTCATCAGGCCACAGATTTCTACTGAGGACTGGGCTTACAAAGGGTGTTTGAAGTGACTGCTGCTCAGAGATGAGTAAAGCTCCTGGTAGTTACTGACTGGCAGGGTGAAGCAGGTGTACAGGACCAGTCATATCTGAAGAAGAGACGATTCCTTGCCTGCTGGGCTCTGGAGCACAAACCACCACCATGGGCATGAGCTGCTCCATGGGCACTGCCTCCTGCCAAACCACCTCCAAACAAGAGCACCTGAGCTGTGCTCAATATCAGGTTGTTTGCTGCAGGTGTCCCCAACAGCATTATAATGCTGAACAGGAGAAACATACTCGGTTCATTCACACTTGGCATGAGGAATTAGTAATTCAGTAGTTCATAGCTGCAACACACCTAATAGTATTTCAAAAAGAAAGGACACCAAGGATCCTTGTAGTCTCTCACCTTAATTTCCAATCAATTTTACACTAAAGTAACTTTAAATACTTATTCTGGACTGAAACCCAAACTGGAAAACTGGAACATGGCAGTCTGCATGTGTCTGTGCACATTAAACAAAAGCACAAGCAGAACAGACTTAGATATGCCCTTTTACAAGGAGTAGAAGAAAACTCCCCCACAAGCCATTTAGCAGTTTGTCAGTTCTTGTAGGTTTATAAGCACAAGAACTTGCCCTTTTTAACTGAATTATTTTGCCATGCTGCTTAATGCCACTGAACATCGAGTGCTCCATGGGAAGTTGCTACTGCACGTGTGCTAGAACACCAGTCTCCAAATCCAAGGTATTTTTAGCTTGCCTGCACAGAGTGCACTGACCCAGGAGCCACACTGACAGACCTGCATCCTCAAACTACAGCGATTTATGCACTGATTTATTCAGTGCAGGCAGCTGTATGCTTGCAAGGAACAGAAACTGAAGCTATTATTGAATGCAGTCTGTTTCAAGCACACTAAACTTGTGTGCTTACTTTATCCCACTGTTGGGATATGAGTTCAATATTCAACCAGCACGACAAAGACAGAAAAAGAAGCTACATCTGCATTCTGGTAGTGGAATTTTCCTAAAATGCAATACTTTGTTCTGTACAAGAAACATTTTTAAAGAAACAGCTCTGTTCACCAACTAGCCCAGCTTGTAAAAGAAGCATTCGTGACAAAAATACCCATTACTATCAGCATTATCAAATCAGAGGGTATTTTATTAAGCCCAAGGATTCCTTACTGAGCTAATATATATCTTAGATACCCCAACTAGATGATCTTAAGGTCCTTTCCAACCCTAACTATTCTATCATAGAAGCTGTTTGCTGCATTCTTGGTTCTTCAGCAGTAAGAGACACAACCATCATTTCCATTAAACAACTCAAAAACCTCAAAAGAATCTCTTGTGTTAAGTAGACCATATTTATGAGTCTGTTTTGCAACCAAAACCCCCTGAATATTCTCCGTCAGCAACCAATTTAAATACATCACTAATACTCACCCCTTTGGCAGTTTTAGTAGGCGAGGGTGGACCTGAAGAAAACACAATGTAGAAAGCATTTTCTATATTAGATCACCCAAAGTTTACACAGCAATACAGCAATATAATCAGCTCCTCTGGGTTGAAAATAGTAACTAATTCACTCTTCTTTGGGGGTTGGAACTAGATGATCTTAAGGTCCTTTCCAATCTTAATCATTCTATGATGCTATGATTCTAAATAGCAAACTGAATGTTCAGTCAACTGAAAACATCACTTCACAGAAGTCTCAAATTAGAATTGGAATCTGTTGTACAGAAATTGGTGTACAACAATGAAAAATATCTATTTCTCTTTTTGCTGCACACTGGTCAACCAAATCACACATCACTTCATTGGATATGGAGACTCTGTGAATTTGTCTGGAGAAATTTCACTTGATACCAAAGAAATTGAATTATTTCCTTAGCAGATTCAAGAATAGTAGCATTTATACAGGAAAAAGACCTGGAGATCTTGGTAAAATCTATGACAAGCAGTGATACTCTCAAGGCTCCAATAAAAGCTTAAATGGACACTGAGCAGCCATAATTCATTCAGTTCCTCCTGGCAAACACACACTATCTACTAGTCAGCTTTTGTGGAGAAGACACATTCTAGTCTGTGACTGACTGAATGAAGAGGTATATATATATATATATATGAAAGCACAAATAAGTATTTTTCTGGCATTTCCAGTGATCAGCTCCACCACACTGCTGATGCTTCCTCCTGTCTCCTGTGACCATCACTCTTACAGCTACTGAATACACTTTGAGAGCCTCAGAAAACTCTGTCCATCATATGCTTTGTTTTATGATGATTAAATTTTTGCCTTAGCACTCTCCAGACTCTTGTGAGAGACAGTGCATAAACATACCATAATAAAATTACTGGGGAAAAAACCCAACAACAACCATAAAAACCTTCCCAAACAAACCCTAGCAACACGTTCTCACCCCAAATACGCAGAGGTACAAATTAAACTTAGAACACTGCGGCCTGGAGACATAATAAGCTGCTATTTGGCAGTTGATACTGGACACGACTCAGGTATTGCACTAAAAAGTGACTTTTAAAAAGCATATGACAGCTGTAAAGACATGTATGTACCTCCTCTTAAGATAAGCAGCGGCACCTCTGCTCCTACTGGAAACTGCTTCAGTACCTCCACCACCTGCAGGTGCGTCAAGCTCTGTACATTCTGATGGCAAATCTCCTTGATTACGTCCCCTTTCTGAAGGCCTTGGCACCACTGGCTGTCTAAAATCATCTTCACCTTCTGTCCTGTAGGACTGTCTGCAATGGCAAACCCAAAGCCTTTAGGACCTTTGATTAGAGGAATGGTGACCAGCTCTGGCTGAGAGCCTCCTGAAGATGCAAGAGAGATCCTCTGTTCAGTTGTATCCATTGAAGGGCCATTCAGACGACCATTGACCAACATAGGGCCCAGTTTTCCATTCTGGTCCAACACAACTGTTCCTGCTATTAGATCCTGGCTGGTCAGAGAAACATCTCCTTTGGTCATAGGTGGTCCATTGATAATAGGTGTAGCTGTCACTATATCTACCACAGGGTCTTCATTGTCGTCAGGAAGAGGATAACCACGACACAAAGTCATGTTCACATACTGATTGACAGGAACTAGCTGAAACATCTGGACAACATCTGCATGGGTATGGCCAAGGACACAACTTCCATTTATGTCTACAATGACATCACCTGTTACAAAAGAAAGTACAATGGTGTCAAAACCAGAGACGAAACCATCCACATCCGGGCTCAGAACCAAAGCCTCACTGGAGGAAATCAAAACTAGCAATGAGTGGTGGCTGGGCTATTACCCCTTGGCTATCTGTTGTGAAAAAGCACACAGGATTTCCTCTTTGCATTTATTCTGTTTCATCTCAGAACACAGTGTGCTAAATATATAAAGTTTAATCTGCAGCAGATTTAAAAAATGATACTGTCCAGCCACAGGAGATGAAGCAGTGCACACGCACTCCTGCAAGCAGATGTCTTCTGCTTTAATTCGTATTGTACAGCATCCTAAACTCAACCCAGAATAAATCGGATTTTCTGGCAGAGGAGGGTCCTATGTTTATTTTAGGACTGGCTAAACTGAAGCTAGGATTGTGCCCACACACATTCTGTATTCTTACACTGCTGCCACACATAGCTAAGCATGTCTTTTCAAAATGAAGTGGAAGTAGCCTTCAGATTCCAAAGCCTTGTTTCATCATTTGCATCATTCTGATCACGAAACTTTGCATGTGCAATACAACATTCCCAGTAAACAAACCATCTTATCAGTTAAATGCCTGGCCATCAGTAAAACAGTAACGCTATCATCACATGAACACAACAGGAATGGATATACATCTTTTCACTCAGACGTGCGTGTGTACCACAACACAATGCCTCAGGACTGTCCTAGTTTTTAGAGAAGGAAATGAAGCAGATACAAACAAGTTCAAACAACAGATCAGCAATGAAATAGAAATTGTTTCATTTCATAAATAAATAGTATTACATCATCAAAAGCATAAACTCTTCTTACTTTACATATCTGAATACTAAGAGAGTTTAAGTGACATGTAAGGAATCACACGGCCTTTTCCAATACACTGTATGTTCCAATAAGCTTATAGGTTAGTTTAAACATATAGTAACCATGAAAAAGTGTGCATTCTTCATGGATTGCATGCCTCTTGTTTCCTCACTTGTCCAGTTCATACAGCTTTTCTTGCTCATTCTTGCTGCAGGTTTCTTTGCAGACTGAATATTCGGTGTGATGTTTTTGGGCAGCGACAAGGCAAAACACAGGCCAGGATTCAAACACACTATTTTTACTTTACGCATAGAGGGAATAAAAAACATTCTGTAAACAACCATGAAACCAGAAGTCTTAGCTAAAACAGACCTACTGGCATCTTCAGAGGTGTATGAAGCTCTGGGGCCTCAAATGTAAGAAAGACATGGGGCTGTTGGAGCGAGCCCAGAGGAGGCCATGGAGATGTTGCAAGGGCTGGAGCAGCTCTGCAGAGCTGGGTTGGTTCAGCCTGGAGAAGAGAAGGCTCCTTAAGGGAAGACCTTAGAGCAGCTCCAGTGTCTTAAGGGGCTCCAGGAAACCTGGAGAGGGGCTTTGGACAAGAGCCTGTAGGGACAGGCCAAGGAAGGGGAATAGCTTTAACCTGCCAGAGGGGAGACT
>JANHGB010051950.1:0-19151 GCA_026283785.1 Coracopsis vasa | reverse complement strand
AGATACTGGAAGGCTGCTATGAGGTCTCCACGCAGCCTTCTCTTCTCCAGGCTGAACAGCCCCAACTTTCTCAGCTTATCTTTAGTTAACAACAGTTTACCTTTACGCATCGGACTTTGAGTGAATAAGGCAAAAAAATCCCATTTATGGATCCCTTTGGACTTGACTAGATTAGCTGGCAGAGCATTTTATTGTTATTTCAGACATGCTTTAAATAATTTGGAATCCAGGCTTTGCCCCTCACAAATACAACTTGAGTCAGTCTGGCAGTGTAGAATTGCATGATATCTTCAGGCAGAAGCATCTTGATGCAAGCAAACATTGAGTTTTTGCTAACTCCAGACTTCATAATGGTATGTCAAAGGTGGAAAGGGTTTAAACAGTGAACACTGAGTGATTCTTTCTGGCAGAGCAGCTCCGTGGGCATTTCTGTCTGTCAGTGCAGATGACATAAGCCCTAAGGCTATGCCAGAGGCCAGCTGGATGCAGCTAGCACCCAAATTCAGATTTATATGTTGAACATTGTGCATGGTAGGGATGTGCCATGTGTGTCTACTATTTGTCTCTACTGAGTAATTTTAGCCATAGGCAACTTTTCTGTTCTAAACACAGACAAGATAACCAAAGATGATAACAGATTTGCTGGTTTGCCACAAGCTAACACATCTTCATGACTTTTTTTTTTTAATGGTTTGTGCTTTCTAATCTCCCTAATCCCAGCTGAGAACTAAGATTTGTAAACAGTGATATAAAAATAATCTTGTTTGGAATCTCTGTTACATTTCTCAGTAGCTGACTAACCTAATAACACACAGTAAGCGCTAGATGTGAATCAATTGACCTAAAAATACTTAGACTTCAAGGCAAAAGGCATATTCTTTTGATAGGTTATACCTCTGAGTATGGAAAAAAAAAAGGAAAACTAATGATATAACTTACAGTAAACATTTAGTGCTAGCTGATAAACAAGCTCAAACCTATAAGAATTGTATGGTTTACTTGCAAGTCTGAAATATTGTAAAATACTTTATCTAATTTAATCTACCTTTCAGTATTTAAAATTTATTTAATTGTGGTTTAGTCAAATATTTGTTAGAAAGTAGCAAATGGGAATCAATTAGCAAAGAATGAAGAATGTCATAGTATGAAATTATCTTAAATAAAATCATGTAGGCTTATTTGTTGAACTCATATTTTGGGAGAAATCTTGGTATTATTAAAGCCAGTACTAAAGGCAAGTTAGTGTAAAGAAGGGTAGGATTTCACCTACCACTGAAAAGAGGAAGAAGAAAGGGAACTATGTTAAAGGATTACTGGTTTTTTCCCTCACATAGTTCACATTGACACATTGGATTGAAAACCCACTACTATTTTCTATTATAATTGTATCTGTACAGTTATGTAGCAAGATTGAGATCATATTTGTTTTGCATGGTTTGTGCCTAATGAAATACAATCCGTTTCCTAAAAACTCTATGATCTAGCAAGCTACTGCAAAGAGTAGTGGAAAGATTCCCATTGACTTTAGCAGACATTAAATTGTTCCTTAAGTATGACTGGAATGTTTGATCATGTAACGGTGCATGCTTTGGAGGGCCTGCGAGCATCGAGAGAGAAAGCGTGCTTTCTTCCTCCTAAGTCATGAATAATTATAACACTTCAAATATTGTCATTTGTTCTTTTGTTGTGACTGTCGAAAAACATAATAGTTCCTTACACCAAAAAAAAAAAAAAAACAACAACATAATTGAGTATCTGTAATGCACTATCATCATTAATTCTGGATGTAATAAATGATTTTCCACCAGCCATGTTTTCATACCTTTTGAAAAAGTCTTTTACTATGGGAGTCACTTATTTTATAAAAATTAAATGATGAACTAATATTCATGATAGGGATTCAGTGATCCTGAAACTAAATATGTCCTCAGATCCATCCCTATGGATGCTCACCTAACCAGTCTAAGGAAATTCTGTAATTATGGCTCATGTAAGCCATGTTTACATGTTTAGTCTTTTAGTTTTCAGCTGTACTCTTTTCCTTTCTGAAAAGTTTCCAGAGAAAGTGTTGACAAAGGAAAACAAACAGTAGCATGGTGAGGTCCTGTCCTGGCTTTGTCTAATGTTTCTCACAAATTCAATATAAAAGATTATAAAGTACGGGCTTTCACTGGCTTCTGCTGTAGAGATACCTTTTTTTGTAGAAGAAAATTACAAAAAAAAAAGTGATTGGTGTCTGGCGATTTTCCATCATACTTAAAATTAAGAAAATTATAGCAAAAGGTTCATGACTTTTACTAGTATTCAACATACCTTTCTGATATTGCAGGCTTTCACTGCCAAAATATACCCATGGGAAATTTTGTGATGTACTTCTCTAAATGCTCCTGGAGTCTAGATTTAACCAATAAACATATTTCATGATCTAATCTTAGTCTTGAAGCAAATACGAATGACCTTCTTAGAGGAGCAGATACTGAGAATTTTGATCTGTGTTGTACCCATGGCATTCCAGATGAAAGTACAGTACATGTCACTAAAACACGAGATAAAATAAAATTCCAGCTCATTATCAGAGGATTGTACTATATTTCTTCATAAATCAAAACATTGCACTGTCTGTATATGATCAGTCAGCATCATATATAGATATAGAAATGTGTGTGTGTAAAATATTTACTCTATATTTCAAATAAAATCCTCTGAAATATTTGCATTTATAATCATAACATTTAGAAGCTTTCAGAAGTTGTTCGACAAATACAGAAGTTTCCACTAAAGAAAGAATCTCATTTACTACAATACTTCCCTATTACATAAAGTGTACAGGACTTTGTT
Organism: Coracopsis vasa; assembly: GCA_026283785.1. Taxonomy (NCBI): domain Eukaryota; kingdom Metazoa; phylum Chordata; class Aves; order Psittaciformes; family Psittacidae; genus Coracopsis; species Coracopsis vasa. Next base: position 16,313 of record JANHGB010051950.1, on the reverse strand, counting down.
AATGTTTAGAATGTGCAGAAATTAAAAGCAAATACAATTCAGTTTCCGTTCTTTCCATTTTACAGCTGTATCAGAAGATAAAATGCTGACTTCTCAACTTTCCAAGTGGATTAGAGAATCCGTAGCACGTTTCTGATTCCTAATTTAGTAATACCCACATGAAGTTGCCAGCAACCTCCTGTCAGTGTGAATGCTTCACACCAGCTTAAGTTCACCCTGAACAGTGGGTGTATGTTTGCCATTGACCACTGAAGTTTACATTCTTCAGACAAAAGAAAAAACAAAAAGCAAACCACACACACTCCCAAAAAACCCCAAAGAACAGCTCTAGCAAAAGCAGTATTTTTCTTTCAGTTTTTAAATATCTTTTATTTTTAATTCTAATTTTTCACTTGATGTTTATGGGTTTTCATTCTGTAATTATATTTTATATCTACTAAGGAACTTCAGGGGGTCCAAAATGTGCCATCCCACTTGTACAATACAGCATTATTAAGGACGTGAAACCTCTGTTCAAGGATGTATTTGAGTGAGGGGGAAGAGTAAACTGATTTCAGAAACTTTAAGAAGGACTTCAGAATCTGACTTCAGAAATCTTTGGAATTCTTACATGACATGGAATGTATCTAAATACATCTCTCTTCATGCCTTACCCTATCACAAACACAGTGTACATAAGGTAGTCTAATCTATGTAGAAAGATCTGTTTGGCAATGTATTATTAGCAGGACATATAATTCTCTACTAATATAGAAGAATCAGAGTTGTGTAACCAACAGCAGCTGTTAAGAAAATCTTCTAAGTAGTTTCTGAAACTTCCCTTCAGTAACATTTCCATGATGCTACACTAGTGGATTTACATGCTAGAAACAGAAATCAGAAGACATCACAAACAAAAATTATACTGAAAACATTGCTAAAATCTCTAAAAGCCTTTGAAAAAAGATCATGTGTCCATACTTTTTACATTGCATGGTATTTATTGCAGCAGAAGCATCAGTCGAATATGATCTTATTCCAGAAGGATTCTCTGAAAACTCATAACAAGTGTTGCATATTTTAAACTTGTAGCAAAGATACACCAGAGAGGTAGTTCTTAAGCAGTATCCCTTCTTTGGTCATCATAGAGAACTACATAGAGAACATCCTAAATCTCATAATTGCACTGAGTAGAAACCCAAATGGACGCATTAGCTTAAATTCCCTATGCTGCTGAGTGTAAAATTTAATTTCGTATGAAAAATGGCACTAGAATTGTCTGGAATTTAAGAGAGCAAGCCAGAGAAGACAGCAAGACAAATATTGTGTGTAGCACAAAACCCTACAGTCACATAAAACACCCAGACAAGTCGCTATTCTTACAGTTAAAGTCAAATATCCAAAGCCAAAGATGAAAATAGTACAGCTGTATCTATTACATGTGGAAAAGCTTTCAACCCTGACAGGTGAAGTTTAAGTATGAACTTTTCCCAACTTAGTTTCAGTACAATATTTGAAAAATTCAACCAAAATCATGTCATACTATTGGTTTTTGACACAAGGAAACTGACTTTTTTCACTTTTTTTATTACTTAAGGCATTTATTAAATAAACTATTACCTTTGAACTAACAAAGCTTCTTGTGATGAAACTAATATTATAATATCCTACAGATATATTAACAGTGTTACTTTTATGTCAGAATTGACACTTCAGGTCTTAATAACAGTTAATATTCTCGGTCATACTGGAAGACTGAGAAATATCAGTACAAGCTACTTCTTTTTTATATGGAATATATTTCATCAATGGAGTTATGAGGGCATATAATACCCACATGTGTTTTCTGCTAAATTATTAAGCAATGCATAGCTATGGTAGCTGAGTACAGTAAATAATCAACAAAATAAAGATCAAAAATGAATATGTAATAATGTGCACATGAATAAGGGTTGAATGATAGAAGAGTATGTTAGAAATCAATAATTGTTACTTCAATTCTGAAACTCAAGGAAAGAACAAAAGAGATTTTATAGTTTGAAGAGCAAGTTAAAAGTGTCTCAAAAGAGGTCTCCCCTTCTTTTAAAGGTTGGCTTCTATTAGAATAATACAATTAATTATGAATGAATATAATTTGCTCTAAAGACAGGACAGTGTACAAGTGAGGTGCAGAGTGAAAAGAGCATAGACCAACATAAGAGATGAGCGGAAGGAAAGACTTACTGGCCATCTTTATGAACTGAAAATCATTTTGAGCCATGATGAAGCATTAATCTAAAAAACAGAATCAGTTTTCAGTTTAAAGCTTAGGATTTCCTTTTAGTCAAAGACGCGGTGTAGTTTAAAAACAGAAACCACAACAAAACAGAACCTGAAAGCCTTTAGTGAACTTTTTGTTCGAACGCTTTTAACAATTTCTTTAAAAACAAAATTCAAATTAGAATATTTGGTAAGTTTAAGTCGCAAGTTCATGTGGTACATTCATGAAAAAAGAAGGAAAGAAAATTCTTCTAATACTTTTTGTAACACCTAAGCCACTCTTTTACTTAGGATTGGTGATGGGAATATCAACAGGAAGAAACCTACGTAAAATCAGAGAAAATGCCTTACAGGGTCAGCCCAGCAGTCTCTGTGGCCAAATATTTGTGTATGGCAGTACCAGCAATGGAAAACCATATTTAAACACGTAATCTTTGTCACTTTCTGTATTTCATTCCCTTTGTAGTTACCCATAGCTGTACCAGTTGTATTAGGAAAGCAAGACAGGAGACACCAGAATGGTCCTTTCAATGTCTATTGATTGATCTGTTGCATTCAAATTTGTCTTGCCCCTTTGTGACCCTACTGATAACATCTACCACCACAGTGTCAATAAAATAAAATGGATGTTTGATTATAGCATGAAAATATATACCAAAAAAGGTTTTTTTACATATATCCCACTACAAAAATATCAGTCTTGGGAATATACAACATACGCAAATCATTTGGTAATTATATGAATTAAACCTTATCTACAGCTCTCCTGCAGAGGAGGGGAGCAGTTATTCCTTCTCCATATTTCTACTTCCTTGCAATTTGAACATTTGCCTCCTGCAATGCAGGAGGTTGAATGCAGTCAAACCTTGCAAAATGCTTTTGGATGTTAAGGAACAAGAAACCATACAAGAGAAAAATACTATTTCCTGTGATCTCCTCTTTGACAAACACTACCCCTTTGGAAAAGGCTAGTGGAGCATTTTCAGGTCAATTTGCACACTAAGAGTCTAATTTAACAAGGCTAGAAAGAACAAATGGAAAAGGGAGCTAGGACCTCCATTTTTGATTTGTTAAGATTTGCTTTACAGCAGCAGTGCAGAGACTGAGATGAAAATCGGAACACAGCAATCGGAACACAGCAGCTGAGCTACTATTAAAGACATTTGTTGTTGAAAGATGAAGGAAAGCGAATGAAATAGTGTGTTTCTAATAGGAACATATTCACCAAATTTGTGACCATCTTTGTTAGCAAAATGCAAAGCTCTCATAAAGAGTATCAGTTTAGTGCTACTATTCTTTTCAGAGTGTGTTGACTGATCTGTGGAGCTTTGGGATGTACACCTCCAGGAAAAATTCCTCATATTAAGAAAGCAGCATGGATTAGAGGAAAGAGGCAGGACAAATTACTAAATCCTTACTTGGGCAAAGCTCCTGCTTGTCTCAGTGATGTTGCTACTCAGATAATTGTAGCGTACAGCAATTTTAATCTGATTAATAAGATATGGAAATATATACCAAAACAAGGTGGCTACACTGTCATCGTTTCTGATTTCAGCACTGAAAATCAGATTAGATAAAGTTTTCTGTCACTCTGTATTAAGCTTTTACATTTTTGTATAACAGGTGTAGAGAGCAAGAGCTTCAGAAGAATTTCTTTAAACGTAAAAAGTTTTCTGCTTTGCATATTAGAGCAGTGCTTCAGTAACCAATTAAGACTGAATGATTTCACTGCAGCCAGACAGTGAGGGAATTAACCTGAACCTGTGGTGAAGTTCACATACCCTAGCCTAGACAGCAGCCAGTTTCTGCATTCTATGAATACTCACGCTTGTCACAAGCTGTCTGCATCCAGTTTCTAAAGGAAATTGTTGTGCAGACTGGCTAACTCCATATTTAACGCTAGCTTCAGCAGTAATTAAAAATTAGGAAAGATCTTCAGGAAATAACTTAATTATGCATGCAAAATGCACCACCTAAATTTGAACACACAATTAGATGACTAATCACAGTTTAAAAAGGTTGCGAATTGCTGTCGCACACTTACAAGGATGCTGGTGACCTATCTTATCCCAGATGCCTGTACTTGCCTGTTTAGAAGCTTCCTAGTTTGTTTGCTACTAAGATCTTAGTCAGATATTTGACACACCTATAGCAGAAGATAATGCCTGACAAACTGTTTACACTGGCAATACTAGCCTGTGTCAACCTCAAGAGTCCAGATACTTCAATATCCAAATTTCTTTGCTCACTAACAGGAATATTCTTATCCCAAATTTTTGCAGAGTTTCAGTGCAAGTTTCTCCAGAAAATTGTGTTTACAACACATCAGTGTTATTAAAAAGTGAATCTCCGTTTGGGCTACCCATATGAAGCTTGGGATGGTGGAGGGTGGGGAAGGAATGGTGTTACCTCTGTACTGAAACTACTGTCTCACTTCAAAACCAATGTTATTTAAAGGCAAATATCAACAAATTTAGGAATAAATATTTACTGCATGTTCTGCTGCATTTCGCAGTGTGACATCACAAAATGTTGATCTCTAGTCATTTGACAATTTTAATAAGCTACTGCCTAGCCATCTGACTAGCTCACCCCAGATTAATTCCAGTTTTATCTTTTCAGGGATCACTTAATCTTCTAATGGAGGTTCTCAGTGCAGTTAAATTTGGTTTGCAGGAAAACTTCAGTTTTAAAATATAATCAGTTCTTGCCAGTTCACTCAGAGGCTTTTTTAAAGTTTTTGTTTTGTTTTGCTTTTCTTTGTTTTGGTTCATTTGATATGTTCATATTCAGAACATATAACCACAACAAACATGTTTCATTTCTCTCTGTTTAAGTGAAAGCATGAAACACACAACAGCTGTCATCAGCTGTTAAAGGGTTTTCATTCAACAGATTAAAAGTATAGAACAGGGGTTCTTTAGGTCACAGAGCAAGTGAGTGATAAGAGTGAATGACTAGCAGTCATTTCTCCCAGTGTGTGCTTCAGCTTCCACTGCTTTTCTATGGAAGCAATAGCATTCTTGTATATCTGACTATAAAAATGATTTACTGCATGATTATAAAAAAAAACAGAGGAGCAGACTAGCTTTCTGCTTTTTTCTTGTACTTTTTATTTCACTGCTTCTGGAATCAACTGACATAACACCTGCTTTGAGTGAATTACATTCCTGAAGGCAGACTGTGTAGCTACTTAAGAGTGTAATAAGTCACATTACACACCAAAATGTGTCAAACAACGTCACATCTCACTAAAATACTGAAAAGACTTGATAGGGAAAACTATTTTTTTTAGATTCACCATTTAGACATTAATATCTATAGAAAGTGTTTCCCATGAGAAATTTCACAGTGATGTGGTCAGGTTTGCCATTTTTCCTTCCTATCAAAAGGGAGAAATACTACAAATATAGGCCAAATTCCAATGCTGTAATCTACAATGAGTAATATTTTACTTTGAAAGTAATCTTTAGTAATCATATTCTCCTGAATGGAACAATTTGGAAATAAAATATAGTCAAGTCAGTCGGAACATTTCCCTCTCTTTAGGTGGAATAATATTTCTGCAAGATCAGAGTTACCAAAATTGGAAAATTCCTTGGAGATGCACCTCCAACTAACATCCTATAAAGAATGTGACAACTTGAAGTGCATCCTCTCCACCAAGAGAATTTCATATCCCTTTCAAGTGGATAAGACAAAAGAAAGTAGAAGTAAATTGAATAGGAACATGAAGCTGATATCTGAAGTTATGACAGACAGGAAATCCAGAATCCAAATTCAAAGGATACTTTATGATACACTTACTCAGACTGGATGGTGCCTCCCCTGGTAAATATTCCTATTTCTCTCATACTACTAAATATACCAAATAATAGAAAAAACTGTCCAATTAGTGTTCCATCTAGAAACTGAGCACTGTGACTACAATCAAACACTGTGTTAATCAAAGCCATTTCTATAATACATGTGAATCACACTTATATTGTGATGATCTACAAATATGACTGAAGGCCTAAATCTGTCTCATGTATGTGGAATGATATGCTGCTCTCCAAGTGGTTCTGTGTAGTATAGTTCTAGGAAATAAGACAGGTAAAGACTATTGATTATATCAATATCTCTGATGCTTTCTTTAAGGACTTTCCATACACTGGAGAGTTGTATTTTTATAAATCAAAAAATGTTTTGAACAACTTTGATTTTATTATTCAGTATGCTATAATCACTTTGGTTTTACAAGTAACCAGAGCAATAGCAGCCTAAGGTACATATGCAAGAAGTAAACCCCAGTATTTCCTTCTCCTCTATCATATGTAACTGGAGAATCCCAGTCCTGGCAATGCTACTTAAGCATTGGTTTAAGCAGTGGAACGAGACTTTCCCCAGTGAGTGACAAGTGAGCTCATCTAGTACTCTGTGATGTACACATTTTGATGTATTTATACACCTCAGATGCACTACTAGTAAATTAGAAAGTCAGTTTATACTTCTGACAAGGTTACAGAACAAAATAGTATCAGACCATAAGAAGTAGAAATGCAGTGAAAACTACCTTTAATAGGGGTTAGAGTGCGTGAAGTGTTTTGTTACATTTTCATTCTTCAGGAAAGCATATTTTACAATCCTCTCTCAAAAAACTTAACATCTGTCTTGTATCATTATCATTGAAGACCACTACCACAAACATATTTATAATTTTGAAGAGGATACTCAAGACATGAAAGATGAAAGGTATAGGATATCAAGTAACAACTAAAAATGTTGTGTTTGCAAACCAAAAAATAAAAGACAAATATTAGCATAATGTGTACTCAAAAATGCCATTTCAACCCCCTTGAGTTTTCTTAGGTGGTTCTAAACAAGAATATATCCAACCTTTTTTCCTGGAATACACAAACAATTTATACTGTGTCTTAATGCTGTAAATGAAATCTTTGTACACCACTATCAGTACCACCACTGGCTGTCCCTGATATGTTGTTCTTTGCAAATTAAGCTGTTGTTACAGCATGCTATCCATTAATAAATGAACAACGGTGCTAGACAGCCCCAGTACAGCCCACAAGCCACTGTCTTCTCAGTGCAAATATAGCCAGCTTCTTTATATGTATTAACTTATATATATACATATGAATATATTCTTTTCAGTCTTTATTGCTGTTCAAATTTTGGTGACTAGAATGTGTACAACATCTGAAAAGAAGAAAAAAAGAAAAAAAGTTACAAACTAAAAAAGCAGGGTACCAGGTGGCAGCCTCGTTGTTGCATTTATCTTATAAGTAATGTGTCAATTTTTTCCCGTAACAAGCGCATCCTGTGCTGTGTGTGTCCATTCAGTCATTGATGGAATTTCTGCACTTTTCCAATTTCTCACAATGACACTTTTCGATGACATGATCACAGCTGAGAGCAGAGGTCACCACACTGCCTCCTGGGCAGCAATTTCAGGCATAGCCAAATAAAAGATGTGTCAATTTGAGTTTGGTTGTTTTGGGAAGTGTTGGTTGTTTTCGTTTTGATTTGTTTTAGTCTAAGTGACAGACTTTCTGGATGAAGCCATTCACTACTCATTCTTCCTCCTTTCAAACAATTTGTGATATAGTTATATTTAGCTTTCTGATGTTAGTTTCTTTTATGTGTTTAGTTATAAAAATATGATGACACATATAACACACTATTTTAATTTTTAATTTACAGCACTGTGAAAAAAGATACTCTGTTCTGTTACACCTTACCTAAGACCGTGTAGTGATTTGAAGTAAAAATTGAAGAAAAAAAAAAGAAAAAATATCTGAGGTTCCCTTATTTTCAGTGTCACTTATCTGCTCTTTTCATTAGTAGTAAAGATACAAATCACAGTATTAACATAAGGCATGTTCATAAAGATATTTTCCATATAAAAATAACAAAATCTACCTCTGATATGCATTCTTTTTTTTTCCTTATTCTTTTGAGGTTTGTCTTTGCTACATGGCCTATAGTCAACAAAACGAGCTAACTGTCTCCCAGTTGAGACTATCAGCTTCATCTAAACAGACAAAAAGCAAGACTTTACAGAGCCTCTGCTACTTCATTTCATATTCGTGAGATGATAATAAACATCTTGCCATGATAAGGCAAATTCAGAAAACTCTGAAAGGTAAATCTCACTGAAGTCCTTCAACTATGTTAATAGCTTCATATATTTGAAACTCATTAGATGGAATATAAAATTAATTTGCTTTAAAGAAATTTTTATTTTACAAGTTATTCTAAACACTGATTAGAAAAATTTCATTATTGAATTTCTTTGCAACAAACATACACATGCAAGGAGCATGGCTATTTGTAAATAGCCACATTGGATATCAATATAGTAGGACCAAAGGAAATCAATATAGTTTTTAACATATGCTACTCCTTCCTTGTTATCAAGTAAAGGTTATACCCTAATGTGTGAAATGAATAACATAAATATTATTTACCACACTTTTTTGCCTTCATACTCTTTCTTAGACTGAGAAAATTAATTTTAAAAATATGCCCATACAAGACAGCATAATATACATACTTCTTCTGCTCCCTTTCAGTAAAAAAATGCCTATCTATCTGAACATCCTCTTTAGCAGCCACAAAACCTGATTTTTTTTATTTATTTATTGTTTTCCACTAGGAAGTGAGAGGACAAAATATTTTCCCAGTTGCATTTAACAACAAGTACATGAAATATCAACAAGCTCCTACCGCAGTACCTCTTTTTTTTTCCCTTACATATGAAAGCCAAACCAATACAAATACATCATAACTCTGAATTATTTTTACCTCAGGTCTTTCCATGGCTGCGATGAAACAAAGCTCGCTGAATAGCCATTCATATATTGTGGATCTATTTCTCTTCATTCAAGGAGTGTTTATGAGAGAAGTGTGAAACAGGCAGAGCTTCAAGGCCAAACACTTTCTTTCCACAACAAATGCTCTTTTTGCCCCCACATGGACCAATACAAACACAAAAGCAAGGTTTGTTCTGAATGTAGAAGAGGTTCTTACAGCTCATGGCAAAATAAATAAATAAGTAAATAAATAAACAAACAAATAAATCACATTCATACTGGAACATAAGAAATATAAGAAAATGGAAGAGACAGGTTGGATGCAGACTTAGACTTCTGTTCAAAGCACAAAAGCCAAGGCAAGTCCCTGACCTGTCACCAGCTGTAACAATGTGGGGAAATTATCTTTTAGACTGTTAAAGTCTGAATATCAACAAAGAGGCATACCAAAGCAGTCCGTTCAGGTCTTTCAGGAGAATTGCCTCTTATAAGAACAGAAGCAAAAGAGTGCAAATATAATTAAGTAACATACCATGGTAGACCAGGCAACAGGGCTTACAAACACTTAAACACATAGAACAATGTCTCTAATGAAGAAACATAAGAAATATATCAGATTTTTCATTAACAATAAACCTCATTTTCTCTGCTAGAAAACCGAACAGCAATTTAATATTTTAAAATTATTTATGTCTGGCCTAAATGCTATTTATTACTCTTGCCAGCTGTAATATTTTTGGTCAAATATAGCAATATTACAGGCAGTGTGGGATTACTCATGTCTGTTCAGCGAATCAAGAATAGTTTCCTTGCCAATACAGGTTTCACAGTGAGCATTTTAAGTCTGTAACATAAACAAGTATAAGAGTAATTGCATGTGAACGAAAAGAGTCTCCCCTGGGGAAAAGGCTATAGCTTTTCAAACACAGCGAGGGAACACATTTAAGGTCACATAATTTTTACTCCAAAATCTAAAGTGCTCAGGATGCTTAACACTAGCAATATTTCTGCAGAAACTGAGAAAGAACAGATTTCTGAGAACTCACCTCAAAAATGTCTTCAAAGATCTTTCTCCAGATTACAAAGTTGTTAAAACTGCAGTGATTGACCTTGGCATATTAAGCCTTCTTTTATTTAATCTTTAGGGTTTTTTTTTTAAAAAAAAAAAAAAAACAAAACAAAAAAAACCAAAACCAAACTGAAACCAAAGAAAAAAGACAACAGAGGAAAAAACTAAAAAACTAAAGCAACTCTGGCTTTTTACTTTCTGGGGCATGCTACTGGAGGCTTTTGTATATGGCTACAAGATAGCTCCTCTATTATCACCTGATTCTAAACCTGTCAAATGGAAATCATCCAGACAAACTCTGCCTAAGAGCTGCTTTGTTGGTTTTGGCTTTGGTTATGTTTTGTTTTTTGTTGTTTTGTTTTGTGTTCAAGATTATTTTTCCTTTGTGGTTAGGGTCAAACGCAGGAACCCAATGAAACTCACATTCAAGTTAACAGGAACACAATGAAACTCACATTCAAGTTAACAATCTCCAAGAGTGCTCATAGCAGATGATTTTGGTGGCTTGCTGTGTCATTTGACTACCTCAAAATGCATATTATTTTTTATACCAATTAGGTTAGGGACACAAAGGTCCACTTGAGTACTGCACTGTGTTATTAGCAGGTATGTTTTCAAATTGCTGAGCACATTTACTTAGTGTAATAGCTTTGAAAACTTACACTGTCTATCACTGCTCCCCCCCATCCCCACTCCTGCCCAACAGATATAATTCTCCCTTCTCTTTCCTCCCCCATTCAATGTCATGCTTTTTGAGTAGCATCTACGGACAGATTCCTTGGTCCTTAATATTGTAATTTAAGCCTTTACATCCTCATGGTTGGCGAATGAATGTAGAAGCACTCTGTATGCATGTACATCCTTGTAGCTTATTAATGACAGCATTTTTTTTCTTCTTAATATTCTGCCCATGTTCCTGTTCACAGGAAGGCTGAATGATGTAGACTGTTTCATGAAATCTTTGCCTTGATGATTTTTGCTTCCTTTTTCCACGTCAGCATGAGTTACAATCAAGAAATAAAAGCCCATATTTAAGATATTGATAGGAACAGCAGAGTGCTTCCCTCCTCAGCCCTCCCCTGCACTCTCACACTTTTCTTTTTTGAGCAAATGATAATTTTTACGTAGGGCTTTCTTTGGGAATCAGATTGATTTTGTTTTCCTGTTCAGTGCTCATCTGTAAATCCTATCAAAGGGAAGTCTTCATACAAGTCAGCTTCTTCTGAAAGTTCATTTCCATTCTGAAAATTCATTCCCAATCATTGTGCTTTTTGCAGGTATTTGCCTCCAGTTCTGAACCTTTTTATGGTTCTATAATGTAGAGCTAACAGAATATTTGGTAATAATGTCACATTCATTAAACTTTTTGCAGTGACCCACATTTTTTTTTCTTCTTTTTCATTGAAATGTAAGATAAGCAGAGAGTTAGTTGTTTCTCTATTACTATTTTGGGATGATGTTTATAGCTTATTATAAAGCATTTGCTAAGTTTCCAAGCATTACTCAAATAGCTTGCCACACTGTGATACAGATTGTGAGTTTCCTTTTATCCTGTGAGCTATTTTAAATCTTATAAAATCCTTGAAGAAAGAGTATATAGACCACTAGATTTTCCTCAGTAATAATTAGTTGGTTTATCCAACCTAAATCTGAGGTGCAAACTGCTTGAAGAAAGTAAAAGTTTTTTTCACTTAATTTTTGCTGTAGATAACCAGATTCACAAGCCCAGGAACAGTATTACTACACATGCTTATTATTAGTGCCATATATTTTTGATCAGCCACACTTGAATAGGATTTGCTTTGAATGAATGTCTTATATGTCTTATGTGTTGACAGTTCTAGTTTTATAAGCTCCCAAAAGAAGAACATGAAGACAATTCTTCAACAATACCCCAAGGATACCCAGAAGGCTTTAAATCTGCCTGTTTGTCAACATATGCATTCTAAAATATAGCATTTTAAATACTTTCCGTATTTTCCTGAATAGTACAAGAAACAGATAAAGCTGATATTTGAGAAGATCAAATTGTTACCTGTATCAAATGTTCAAAATGCAGGAATAACCTTGGATTCCTTATTAACAAGGATACTGGAGAAGCTGGTGGCCTCCATAATATACAAGAATTTTGGATCAGTCTCATGAGCAGCCATTTAGGTCAGCTACAGATTGACAATAGTTATTCTTTTTACAGAGTGCTTTTTACTAGTACTTGTAAGAACACTAATCCACTAGAAGCTATATACATAGAGCAATCAGGAAACCCATCTTCCTCTAATCGCAAATTACAATACAACTATATCATGTTTATTATTGTAACAGTTTAATGTCATTGCTAGCATGGCAAGGTGGATAGTAAAATGCATCTACTACAAATGCCCATTGTAACTTACCCTTTTCATATGAATGTTTCTTCATTCATAACGATTAGCAATATTTGGTGCCTAACAGGAAAGTTCTAATAGGGGAACCTGATACCTCACGTGAAACCATATACATAAAGCCTGTTTCCCTAGATAAACAATTGCCAAAAGCAGGCACTTCCCTTATTTGTACTTTTGAGTCTTTATCTCCAGAATATTCTGTACCTAAGCAATTCTGCTGCATATCTTCTTCACTTAGTTTACTAAACAGCTCCAAACTCCTATTTTTCGCAAAGAACAGACCTCACAGCAGTCACAAATACTCTTCCTATCAGGCCTTCTGGGTAGTGTAAAGCTATGGGTGTTAGCCGTTGCTATTTTTATGTCATTGTCTCTAGCTGTTTCAATACAAAAAAGGAGCTAAAATAACTTTTTTAATTTAGAAATAAAAAAGCTCACCCCATTTGCAATCGTCTCTGTAGCAAAGACAACTTTGAACATGCAATATAAATACCATGTCTTCATGCATATATTCTACAGGAGACCTTTAAAATGTTTGGAGACATGCTTGAGGTTACGGCCCTTTCGAAAAAACAGTGGCCAAAATAAAGGATGATTTTAATATGTCTTATACTCTGTAGACCTTATGGAAATTAACTCAGAGTACATAACATGATTTCTTACGTAAAGTATTCAAAACAGACACTTTGTTATATTTTTTGTCTTACAACATGCAGTGATCATTATGTACTTAAACAGTAACTTAAAATGTTATGCAATCAGGAATTTGATGTAAAGCAACTAGGGAATATTCTGTTCTGGGATGTTAAACTGATAACATGATTAAACCACGGCAGAGAACCAAGATAGCAATTATAGACAACATTGTCATAAAAATTAATAACCCTCTATCTTCTCTCTTTTATACCTATGTGTATATAACAAGAAAACAGAGATCTTTTTTGCAGATATATACATTTGGGATTATTTTTTTTTGCATGCAATATGCATGCCAAAGTTACTATATGATACAGGGGAAGGGAAGCCAACTTTTCTATTCACCACCTATAGTTGCCTTCCTGAGAAATTTGAGCTAGAAAGGCAACATGTGAGAGACATAATCACAGATCACAGGTGAACAGAATTCTGTCCTCATAATGAGAACTTTCAAAAATTCTTCTTAGAGGTACCTGATAGTTATTCTCATTGAAAACTTGCTCTTCTGCTCTTCCAAAAAAAACAAATCAAAACAAACCAAAACAAAACACCATTCACAAATTTTTAGGGGTGTGTGAATAACATTAGTATTTACTGCAAAACAAACTGTAAAAGCAGTCCTAGATTTTTTGGCAGAATTTGAAGAAACACTAGGAATCATACAAACAGGTTTTAGTGCTTTTCTTTAATATATTGTATAGCAGAGGATGATGGCGTGTACAGGAAACTAAATAAAAAATATTCCTAAACCCTTCTAAATTCAAGAATGTGACTTTGTAAGTAGAATAGGGTTTCAGTGTCAATCATAGGTAAACTAAAGGGTTCTTTCCCCCTACTCCTCCTCCCATTCCCCTGAATTTTAAGAGCATGTTCCTGCTTTTTTGACTGCATGGGGACAATTAATAGTGTAGACACCAATTTAGTTTGATTTTCCCTACTGATGTGGACAGTTTAATTACTCTGTGAAAACAATGGAATTGGAGATCTATCTGTTCACCATTAGGCAAGTGAACACAAGCTGAAACAGTCCTTAGCATTAACTTGTAGTGGACAGAAGAGGGGTATACTAACCACAGTGAAGGATGGATGGATTCCACAGTTACCTACAGTGGTGATGTTAAATCTTGAACAGAAATATAGAAAGGAAATTTCTATAGCAAGATTCATTTCATGTTAAAGTTCTTGCCTGAGATTACAAATTTGTCTCCAGGAAAGAAAATGGGATATTATGGTCAACAAGAAGAGTCACTGTAAGGAAAAAGTTTATTTCAAGCTTAACCTGTCTATATTTAGTTAGGTGCTAGGAAAAAAAAAGCCAAAACAAAATGGTTGACTGTAAAACTATAGAGCAGCTGTTTCTCCACAGCCTTGATTCCATTTTCCACTTCGATATTCTTTCAGAAACTAAATTCCTTTCTTGCAAATTCCTCTCTGCTGTGAGGAATTTGCAAGAAAGCTGCATTATAATTAATTGTTCACTGCAATTTTCTGCAAAAACTGACCTCATAGAAAAATTGCTTGTTTTCCTTTTTTTTTTTTCATTGCCCAGCTGCCATTGTATTATTAATGTGCACCAACATGTAGGACTCTGAATTACCCATATTTAATAAAACATTAAAAAACTCAGACTGTGTAACCCCTCTATCAATTCTTCAAATATTCCCTCCAGGTGTGTACCACTGGAACTCAGTCAAGAAATCTTCTATATTTATACACCTTCAGTCTTTGATTAGTGTTTGAGGCAAGTCCAGAGTATAGCCATTATAAATTAGTTACATTTATACGAACTTAGGACTCTATTTCTTCCCTCTTGAAATATCAATATTTTGTCTGAATTATTTACAATCATCCAGTTGCACACCACAAGAAACTTAATCTTGTTCTGTTTTCCCACTGGGCTTCTGTTTTCCCACTGGGCTTTCCCCACACTCTTACATTTGATAGTCTGCTAATGTTGAGCATGTAAGCTAACTTCCATGCAATTTCTGTCTAAAGTTTCTAAACATGATTGTACTTGACTCAAAGAAAATACTCATTGCTTCAGTTACAGCAGGGTTGCTCTTAGAATGCACTGTCTGAATGCAAACATTCTGTTTCTAGGCCTGAGGCAGGGCCAGCTCAGATGTCTGCACCATCTTCCCATCTTACATTTCAAGAAGGAGTGTGAGATTTCAGAACAGTGTAGGCAGACTAGGTTTCCAAATCTTCCATATAAGTAACAAAGTAAAATCTTATATACTCATTAGTATCAGAAGTATTGTAGGGAATTTAGGAAATTCAACTTTAAATTTAATCTTTTGGTACTTATTTTCACAGCATCTACTTTGGTTGCAAATTTAGTATGAAACAAATTTTATATATACAGTATCAATATAAATTTAGATATGAAATGTAAATAAAATTACAGTAAGCCAATATTGAAATAAATATGTACTTTTTCTTTCATTTTTAAGTAAGGACAATAGTTTTACATATTGCAACAGTTTTCTTTTTAAATTCAAAGGTTGTTCTAAAGATAATGGACTAAAGTTTCCCTTGCAGCATAAGAAAGTGGGAAGTGGAAGCATTCTTTGCCAAGAAGTTCAGCTTCTTAAGTTTAAGAAAATGGGGTCAAAAAAAGATGGGTGGGAGTCTTCTAGTTTGTTGCACTAGAGATGGCTCTGCTAGCATCCATGGTTTCTGTATGCTTCATGGACAACTTCTCTGACTGTAAGACAAAACATTATATTGTACTTTGCACACAGTGCTAACAGCTAGAAAAAACTTAAAGCACCAAACAAACCAAATATATTTTTGGCATCGGTCCTGGGTTCAGCAGAAGCAGTCATTTTTTTGCTTCTTAGTAGCTGGTGCAGTGCTGTGTTTTTGACTTTCAGTCTGGGAACAACACTGATAACACCGTTGCTACTTGGTTGTTACTCCAACCAAGGACTTTTTGAGTCTCATGCTCTCCCAGGGAGGAGCGGAAGCCGGGAGGAAGCAGAAACAGGACACCTGACCCAAATTAGCCAAAGGGGTATTCCAGACCACAGCACGTCATGCCCAGTGTATGAACTGGGGGCAGTTACCTGGAAGGGCTAGATCACTGCTCGGGTCGGACTGGGTATTTTAACA
>JANHGB010051949.1:10426-33781 GCA_026283785.1 Coracopsis vasa | reverse complement strand
GGCCCTCCTGCTGCACTTCCTTCTAGTTGGGATGCAACACTCCTGAGCTTGTAGTAGGAGATCCTTGAATACCAACCGACAGTCTTGGGCCCCGCTGCCTTCTAGGGCTATATCCCATGGAACATTACTAAGCAGATTCCTGAAGAGGCCAAAGTCTGCCCTCTTGAAGACCAGGGCAGTGAGCTTGCTGCACGCTCTTCTCACTGTCCTGAGGATCTTGAGTTCGACCATCTCATTTCATTTCAAGTGTTCTTTATGAAGTTGTTTATCTTTGAATTTCTGTGATTTATAGTAAAAATTTAGCAGCATTTGAATTCAAATTCTCATTGAAAATAAGATCTAGGTTTTAAAGTACTTCCTGTTCATGAACAGATTAAACGAAGCTTCAATATGAATAGCAATGCTGATAGAGATAGTGGATGTGCTAACCTGCAAGCAGGTGAAACTGAAATGCATTTTCAGTTTTGTGTTTGCAATATGTTTTCATTAGAGAATCTCTAGTATTATTCATAAGTACTTAATAAAATCTGCTTACTAAATTCTGATATTGGTATTACATTTTGTCTTCCTGAAACACTTTTAGTCTAGGAACTGTTTCGATAAATAATAGTTTTAAATAAGTGATGCTGTTACATTTAGCAGTGATATTTCCACAGAAGAGAGAGAAATCATGTATTGTTGATAGTTTGGGAACAATATTCTAAAACAAATATTCTTTTGATTGAAGACTGTTTAAGTGATATTTGCTGAACTTGTTTAGAATTGCAAACTCAAATTGTGCTTTGGTGTACATAGTAAACCACTTGTTGGCTTTTAATATCAGTACATGTGCTGTTGGCCAGTCTCTACAATAAAAATGTGTAATTGAAGGAATGCTATAGCATACATATAAGGTAGCAATTTAATACCAATTTGAGTATTTTGGGTTTCAGAACTTGTTTTGTGCTTCCTCCTTTGAAAAGGGAATATACCTTTAAAATAATTTCTTCCATGTGTTGCAGTAAAATCTTTGTAAACATGGAATCACATTATTTTAATAGAGCATAAATCGTTGTTGTCCTTCTTTGTGGTTTTGGTTTTATTATTTTCTTCATTATTTTTTTTTTCCTCTTCTTTTTTCAAATTCATTTAGGTAAATACTTAAAACTCTTTTTGCTTTTAACCTTTTATTTCCAAAATTGGTGTCAACCAGTAATTTATTTTAGTAGCTACTGTTCAGAATTGGGCATTGAACTATTGACTTAGAGATTAGAATTTTGAGTGACCCGTCCTGAGCATTTTTGCAACCTCATTCTTGAAGTACTGGAGTAAAATTAGGCACAATGTATTTGCCTGTTTGTGAATTTCAGTCAAATTTTAACAGAATTTGGAATTTCAGATTCAGAGAAGATGGCACAGTATTTAGAAGAGGAGCGGCATATGAGAGAAGAAAACTTGAGACTTCAAAGAAAATTACAGAGGGAAATGGAACGTAGGGAAGCACTCTGCAGGCAACTGTCAGAAAGTGAATCCAGCTTAGAAATGGACGATGAAAGGTTTGTATTTTCTAGTGATCCGGATATGTTGGCATTCAGCTTCTTAATACTCATACTTCTTTTTGAATATTATAGAATAAGTATTTATAGAAATAACCTGTATGTGGGTTTCATCTACATATCAGATTTCAGCATGGCCCAGGAATATTTTTAGTAGAATTGTATCACACTTGTATAGAAATGGCATTATTTTTAACAATGAGAAAATATTTGTATCTGAGAATTGCTTAGGGTTTCGATAATACATACTGAAATAAATATAGCTGTGTAGTTGAGATTCAGGGTAAGTCAATTATAGTACCTTTGTTTTGCTCCTAACTGGAAAGAATTCTGTGAGCTAGGCACAACATCCTTACTTAGGGCTAACTAGGCCTTTACAGAAGGATTTGATTTCCAAACCATAATATCCTTGATTATTTTTTTTTTTTTAATTTTTTTTTTCCTCTACTGCAAGCTGCATTGCTTGCGCTGACCTTACAGGTAGTCTTAAGTTTTTCTTGGTGATGCCTTTCAGTGTTTTCTTACTTCATAATCATATGAGTGTTGTAACTTGGAAGAGTTTTTTAAGTACACTGACTAGAACATTCTTATTTCTTATCAAATGCTCATTTTTTTGTTGTACTGTTTTACACTATTTTGGATTTATACTGGTCCCTTAAAAAGAAAGGTTAAAAGTTACACTGTGCTGTGTATTCTTCTGATACTGAGCTGTTTCTTCTTGAGTCATCAGTATATTTGATATAAGACATAATCTACCAGAAACAAAGTACCAGATATTTTGTTTCAAGGAGCACACTGAAAGTTCAAGGTACTGTTTTCACTTTAATGAAATACTAGGCAACTAACACATATTGCAGTAGCATCTGGTATTGAGATGTAGTGGATGCTGTATAAATTGATAGAAACACAGGATTCTTGTGTTCATGTAATGTAAATACTGCATTTACAGTATCTACATTGTAATGTAAATACAGTTAAAATCTAAATCTACGTGAATTATCAGTATTAATCCAAAATTGCAGAGTTTCCTATTTTTTTTGTCAATTCATTGTAGGTAGTGGTAATCAATAAAATGCAGTAAAATTTGATTAACTGTTCTGTACTTCTAAGAAGTTTCATTGTTGTGTTGGTTTCCTTGGTACTACAAAAGCGTGACAGAGTCACTCCAAAACAGGCATTCACAGTGTAAGTAATACAAAGCAAAGGGAAGGATAAAGCAGGTATTAGAGCGGTTAGTCTTAGGAGAACTCTGTAGACAAAATAACTGTGGAACTATGTGCAGTGATTATTTTAAAATGTAAGTTTTTGTCAGCTTACATTGTCATCCTAAAAATGATGGTGGTGATGGATTAGATACCCTTTTTTTCAGTTTCATTCTGTTAGCTACTGGTACTTATTTTTTGTAAGTGGGGGTAGATTAGATGTTTTACTGAATGCAAAATACACAGCTCTCCCTAAACTTCCTCCTCCTGACTAGCAATAACTTTGTCTTCTCAATCCTCCATCCTGTTCTCTGGAGTAGTAGGGAAATAAGTGAAAACAGGAAGCATACAAATGATGTGCTGCTGTTCCATATCACCTGATCCAGGTACTAAGATGACTTACAGAAAATTGCCTTTATGTAGAATAAAATATGATGAATATGATAAAATGACAAAGACCACTGCCTTGCTTTAATACACGTACTGTCTGCTTTACAAGTTACTCCGTGTTGCAGAGGTGGTCTAGTCAGTTCAATTTTGCTTACCTTGCCACTGGTAGCTCTTCAGAAAACTTAAATTTTATTAAACTTTAATTTGCCAGTTTGATAATTTCGTGTTGTTCTCTATTGCAGCCACTTGTATTACCTGATCCACCCAAATTTCAACCAGTTTTGGTGTCACTACAGTGTACTGCCTGTGTTAGGTGGTGTGACTTAGTAACTCTGAATATCCTGGTTTGAAAAGTAAGATGCAGTAGCAAAATATGTTTCAAATAGTTTATGAAATGGCTCACAGACCCTGAAGTAGTCATCACTGTGAGTTCCACTGAATAAGAATATTTTTAATGCTACTTCATGTTGTGGGTTTTTTTTCTGCGATCGGGAAATAAATGTAGCTAAGAATTTCTGAGAACACAGTGGTAGAAGGGGAGACAAGTAAGAGTCATAGGCCTGTTAGCTAATTTTGCCTGCTGCTCTATGGAGTACAGTAAAGAAAACACGGTTAAATGTAATATTATAAACCCAGGTGCACTGATTTGAAACCATATGTGCAGGAAATGGTGAGGAGGAGAGCCTCTAATCTAGGTAATGACTGAAAAATCTAGGTGGAGAGTCTTGCATAAGCAAGTCAACGTCAAAGCTGCTAGCCTAGTGCTTTGGGGAAAAAATACATAAAATTACTTTTGAGATAAAAACTGTAAGTGGCAAGTGGGAACAATTGCTATGATTTTTACCTTGTTTTAGAAAGCACTTGATGGCTGTGAAGTTTCACTGTATTCAGTGAGTAAAGTTCAAATAAATACCACTGGCATTATTACAGGTGGGGAAAAATGCCTTGCCTGAGGTTCTGATCTGTTCAGTTTATGACTGTGGACTGTGGTAGGTGTCTTATAACATAACCTAGAAGTACCTTTAGTGGGAGAAAGTCCAGGATTCAAAACATCTCTCTCTTCCAGTGATGAGATGAGCATGATGAGCAAATGGCTAAACGTATACACCAGAGGTATTAAAGTAGGGAACAGACAGTTTTTTTAAGTGTGAGGCTGATAAGCTGTTGGAACAAATTATCAATACTTTAATAATTTTTTTGCGTCCCTTTTCATGATTTCAGATTAGTGCTGAATGCCTTTCTTGGAAAATACACTCCAACCAGGCAAGCTGTTGAATAGTTCAATGTAGAAATTATGTGTAAAGTGCAAAAATGTAGTTAAAGTCAGATTGGATGACATGACTTATACCTCTGGCCTTTAATATGTACTATTGTAATCATACACAACTTGTACAGTTTCAACTGCAAATGACTAAGATAAGTTCAGCTTTTTCTATTGGAAGTTAAGCCAGTAGCTGAGCCTTCAACAACGATGAGAGCTCCTGTCATGACTTCGTAAAGGTGACTTTGTTAATCTAATGTGATTTTTATGAGAATTGAGAAAAACAGTGAAACATTTAAACCATGGCACATTTTAAAAGGTTTGATCTAATCATTCTTTACCTTTTTTTGTTAGATATTTTAATGAGATGTCTGCACAAGGATTAAGACCTCGCACTGTGTCCAGTCCTATCCCTTATACACCCTCACCAAGTTCTAGCAGACCTATATCACCTGGTAAATATTTAACCCAGTTTCTAAAATTATTGTATGCATCACATAGTAATGAGCCCTATTAATACATTTAGGTCAGTAGCCTTTCAAAGCTAGTCTGGGGGAAAAAGAAATTATCATAAATGTAAGAATAGTTTTGCCTTAGATGTCTTCTAGTGCAGCATGTTTTCAGAGGGTTCTATTTTGCACTGTGAACAGATATTAAAGATCAGTTAAGTAGCTATCACTTGGAAGTTTTATTTCTTTTCTCTCTTTTTCTCTCCTATCCTTTTCTTTCTTCTTCCTCCTCTCCCCCATCCCCTGAAGTTGCCCAACAGGTTGCATAGTTCAAACAGATTTCTAGAGTTTGGTGATGAGCTAGTAACGAGGACGCTATTGTGCTCTGAATCAAAATTTGTTATAGAAGTCTAATCTTAAATGTGTTTGGAAAAAAAGTCAATTTCCATTTCTCTTTAGTAGAGAAGTAGCTTTTGTACTTCTATTTTCTATTGTAAAACAGTAACTGTAAAATTAAGAATTCCTGTCTCTAGTACTTTGTATAACAAAGGCAAACTAACCTTTTCTGAATTTTTAATTACTTAATATATTTTTTTTTTTTTAAACTCAAAGGAAATGTATTTTTGTTACTAACATTTACTGACTGAAATTTAAAATCTCTTAAAATTGAGCTTGGACATATATTAAAAGTTGTTGGCCATGGATGTTGTATGGCTATCACAAACTCACTTGTATGTAAAGAAGTGAATCCCACATGCCCTGCTTTCCCAAGTTCACCTTTAGAACCTGTTGGACAGAGTCTTACAGTAAGGGCAAATGAGGTGCGCTCTGTGTTGACACATTCTGTGAGGTGGGATTGAGATGTT
Source organism: Coracopsis vasa (assembly GCA_026283785.1). NCBI lineage: Eukaryota > Metazoa > Chordata > Aves > Psittaciformes > Psittacidae > Coracopsis > Coracopsis vasa. The sequence continues at coordinate 28,078 of JANHGB010051949.1, read as the reverse complement.
TTATTGCACAGGTCTGCTAGAACATATAAAATGTATTTAAACTGTAATTTTCAAGATTGATTTCAGTTTTTCAGAAGGACTCAAAATAGTTTTCATCCAGGTGTTGCAAAAAGAGTAAGCATGTGTAAAAACTAGCTATGGTCATAAGCCATGTTACATTGTTAGAGATGAACATTATTTCGATGTTCTGTAAGGTATGTTGCCAAGAAAATGATACATGTTTTCTTTGTCCTGTAACTGCACGTACAGAAATGTGGTTATGCTAACCAGTGTTCTGGAGTAACTGCTGTGGGCATTCATGGTTATACATGTGCAGCCTGCATAATAATACAGTATTCAACTGCATATTGTATCTGCAGTCCTCACAGTGGTTACAATTAAAGCTATATGTAGAAAATATTATCTGGTCATTTATAGGCTTGCACACTAGATTACCTAGAAATGGACCCGGTTTAGATGCTGATGTGTCAGTGCAGGGTTACTCTGCTGATTTGTTCCTACACTGGAACTGAGGCACATTCCTGTTGCCTGTGAACTTTACTTCCCATCAGCAGCTGATAGAACAGTGCTTTATTCTAGTGAGAATTGCATCCCACAGACAAGGGAAGAAAAAGTCAAACACAAAGCTGAAACACAGTCTGAAGCAGTTAAAAATAACACAGCTGAAATGATAGTTTCTAACAGAGTTCACAATTTTGGTAATGTTGGTACAGTAAAGGTTCCAGGCTAGCACTTCTGCACAGGCAGCTACGTTATTCTTCACGTCTGATAAATTAATACCCATAGTTCGGAAGTTTCAGACTTCAGACAGATAGAAGCAGTATCTTTTTAGAGACCTAATGAGATCAGTGGAGAATTTTGTACAGCTGTCTGGGATACATGAATGCAGTAAAGGATGAAAACATAGGGTTTGAGACTACTTGATACATGAAGTAGTACAGTAAGACACTGTCAAAAGTGTCAGCACATATTAATACAACAGTTGTATTTTGCATCTAGTAATCGTATGGCTTGTCATTTTCTTTTGGGGAATGGTGTGCCTGAATTTGTAGAAACATAATTTGAAATCAATTAGAAATTCTGTCATTTCATATGGATAGCTGGTCAGGTTTAATGGGCCAGATTCTGGCTCCTGAAAACCTCAGAGTCCTTCTTGCTTGTGTGGCTTGAGATGCTGCTTTTGAGGACTCTTTCAAGCTGACATACTGATGAGATTTCTAGCACAGTTATGGAACTTCAAAGATTGTGGAAGTATTGCTGCTCTAGGCCGCTGGCAATTAGTTACTCTAATTACCACTTAGCCTTCAGTGTAGTTAAACTGTTTATGCTTTGCTTCTTCAGCTAGGCTAGGTAGAGATTTTGAGCTGCAGAGATAAAGCTACCTTGGATGTACATGCAGTACTCTATTATTGTTACTTTGACTGCTATTTAGACTTGCATTTGTAAAACCTTTGGAGCTGGTTTATCCCAAAGCAGTCTGAAATTGCAGTGTTGCAAAGGTGACTTAAAGTGTATTTTTTGCCTTTTACTGTCTCGGGCTCTTGTCCCTGACTTGCAACAGATTGTCACCTACCTGAACATTATTTGGTTCTGTCCTTGCACTTACAAAAACACTTTATTAATAAAACGTGTGCTGTACATACAATTAGATTGTATAGTCAAGAAAATCAGATTAATTTTGTTAATCTGCATTGTTTAACTACTCTAAAGGGACAGTGATTATGTTGAAGTTGCTTGTAATTTGCACCTGGCATGCATTGTAGATGTAGCAGAATCAAACTTTGAATTGATTAAGCAAGGGGAGTATGTTTTCTTAGATGACTTTATTAGTGATCTGAGGCTTAGTTTTTCCCCCATCCTCCAAGATCTTGCCTCATCAGTTGTAGGCAGAAACACAGATACATGTAGTTAAGGACAAAGGTGGGTGTTGGTGCATAGTGTAGCTGCAGTGGCATTGTTTTACATTGATTCAGTTTTGAAGTGTGAAAACTGTTAAATCCAGTGTGCTGCTATAGAAGTTTAATACACCTTTAAACATTTTTCTTGGTCATAATTCTCCAAAGCAGTTGCTAGTGTCTAATACAGAACAGCTGAGAAAAGTCTTGTTTCCTACCTTACTGATATTTTTATCAGAAAGCAATAATGAGCTAGACGTTTTGAAAATGTGCTATTTTGAGAAATAACTCAAAATGTTCGTAACAGGTCTGAACTTTGAACACTTAGCAGTTGCTGTTTCTGTTTACCTGCATTATTATAAATTAGTTCTTAGAGAAAGGAAATATTTAGGCGGAAGAATTAGATATTTGCACTTTTGAATACTAGGATTTCCTTAATGTGGATAAAACAAATTGTAATTTTCAATGTTAGTTGCTAGCCTAGTCCAGCTAGCAACTAATCCCAGAATGGTTTAGCTTCACAGCCCCAAAGATCTTTGGGTCCTTGCCTATAAACACCAAGGCAAAACAAGAGGCAGCCTGGGTGTGGATCTAGTATGCCTTGGAGGAGCCACCTACATCCAATTTCTCTGTGGAAGCTTGTAGTGCCCAAGTGCTGGATGGCTTCTCCAGGCACCACCTCTCTACTTCTTCAGACTGTATCTGTTCAGGGAGCCATTTCTTCTGCGGAGAAGGCTGGATGGAAATGCTTATAGACTAAAGCCAGGCTACCAAGGGAACCTTATATGGTTTATGCTAAGTGAAAAATTGGATTTAACATTGTGTAATGTATGTTTTGTAACATATCGTAGTTTACTACAGAAGAAGAAATTAATTCTACATCACAGAACATTTCAGTTCAATAAATATTTTTAGATGTCTGATCTGGTGGCAGTTACCATTTCTTAACCTATCATTGATTTAATTTTAAATTAAAAAATTTAAAAAACCTTCACAAATCGGTTTGTAATATAAACAAGAATGTTGATGTCACCTTGTTTTAACAATTTCTAGGTTTGTCATATGCAAGTCACACAGTTGGTTTCACACCACCAACTTCACTGACTAGAGCTGGAATGTCTTACTACAATTCCCCAGGCCTCCATGTACAACATATGGGACCATCCCATGGTATTACAGTAAGTATTTAAAATAGTAAATACTTGTCAGTTTGTTTTCTAAAAGTTATAATTGCTTGTCCTTAAGCTTTTTTACGGAACATTTTTGTAAATGTTTGTTTTTGTCTCCTTACTCCAAGATATCTATTGCTGCTTTCTTCAATCCTGATTTTCCTCTTCACCCCTCAGAAACTTGATTCTTTTTGGAGAACCTTATTTTCTGCAAAAGAATAAGATGTATTATCATCTTAAGGACAGTAAATAGGTATCATCTTATGGTTCAGCAGGCAGGGTGTGAGAAGTGATGTTCTAAACTACTAAGCCTATCCCGGGAAGTAAAAGCATTGCTTTCATTTTTCTCCTAGTCTCCACCATCTGACGGATGAGTCATCTGAGGTTGCTCCAAGCTCAGGTTTTCTTCAGGATGACACATTGCTACCATCATGTCACTGTAACAGGCAGTTAACTCTTACTTTCTGTTCACATTGGCAAAGAAGAAAGTTAATATAAACATTTGTTAGGGCAATTTCTCCTTTCAACTGGAATGATTTCTTTTTACCTGTGATGTTTGATGCATTTCTACTTAATCATGTTAATTCTAAATATTTGTGGAGCTCAATGAGCAAACAGAGCCTAAATATTAACTATTTAGCAAAATACCTTACAGTTGTTGTATCAAGACCATTTTATTTTTCTCAACAGGTATGGTAGTATGTAAATATCCTGCAAGGTTTTTACGTATACTTGTTATCTCAGATATGAAAACATGTTTCAATAGAATTTTTTTGTAGAAAGCTAAAATATGACTGCTTCTAAAGTTGCTTAGGTGAATATGCAAGGATGATTGTTGATTTCATTTAGCAAAGATTGGTGGGAACTCTACAATAGTGGTTACTACAGGAAGGAATCTGGAGTTCAGCAGTAAGGTAGAATCCAGTCTGTGTGTCCTGTGAGTTAGTCACAAGAAGATCTTTGTGCTTCTGGAAAACGTGGCACCTAATTTTATAAATAGGTCCTTCAAGGAATTTGTTCTGTTAAGTCTTTGTGAAATAGTACTCTTTTAGAAACTGTAAATTAATTGGTGTCACACTGAGTCGCTATGAAAAAGATCATCTTCAGGACAAAATACTAACTGTTTTAAGAAAGGTTTGGTAAGTAGCTTTTGGCTTTGTCTCAATACTGAAACTGGATCTCTTCGTATTAGATGTATGCAAATGCAATAAATGATTTTAAGTGTTTCAGAGACATCAATCAGTTGTCAGGAATCTCTTGGCTTTTCACAGAGAGCATTAATGTGCGTAGTTCCACAGAAAAATAGATGTGATATACATTATTTGACTAAACTGCAGTTTGATTATTGACTTTTTTTTTATCTCTGTTACAGAATAAATTGTCTTTACTTGTAGTACGTTCTGTATAGCACTATAATCATGCTTTTCGACAGAGCTGATCATCTGTGGTTGATCACTAATTGTGGGTGGGTGGCTTGTCATGCCATGAGGTTCTTGATTAATGCTAACTGTAGGTAAGTAGTGAGTGTTTTGGTTTCAAAAGCACAGAAATTAGTGTTGTGCAGTGTAGTTTATATTTTTACATTGCTAAAATTAAAGAAGATTCCTCTCCCCCTGCCACTGGTTTGTAAAGATAAAGTGGGTTTTAAATCTTTGTGCAGGTTGTTGAAAATCTGTGGTTTCTGTTGAGGGGAGCTCTCTAACTGCTTTAGTCTTGCAGCTCAAAGGATTGTAATCTCTTTTGTTCTCCAAAGAACAACTTGTATTATATTTTGGTCTTGCTCCAGTGTACAGGCTAAAAGTCTTTCAGAAAGCTAGAGATTCTGGACAGGCTTCCTGGCATTTGAAACACTTCCATCCACGCTCAGGTACCGCATAGTTGGACTTCATATTCCAGCAGCATAAAAAGGTTCATCAGCACCTACTGGTTGGGAAAGCACAACTGGGGTGTGATGTCTCTACTTCATCTCTCATTTCTTTTTAGGTTGCTGGTCATCATAGGTAAACGTATCTTCAGGACATATATGCGTTATGTTCGTTTCCTGCAAGCTGGCAGGAAGGAATGGGTGTTCCATTTGATGTCAGAAGTACTTCCTCTTTCGTTTGCTATTCCATTTCAGAGTAGCATTTATTTTATGTAACAGTTGTGTCGTGATTCTTGCAATGTTTTGAAATGAAGTCTTCCCACAGAATTGTTCAGATTTTTGTTAGTTTTTTGTTGGTTTGGCTTTTTTTTTTTTTCCTTCACTGAGCTCAATAAATTAATTGGAGGACTTGCACCTAATGTTGTTCAGGAGTGTGTTAAACATAATTTCAATATTTGTTCTGCAGAGGCCTTCACCACGAAGAAGTAACAGCCCTGACAAATTTAAACGTCCCACTCCTCCTCCTTCTCCAAACACGCAGACCCCAGTGCAGCCACCTCCGCCACCACCTCCGCCACCTGTGCAACCTACGGTCCAATCCGCAGCATCGCAGTCAGCCACTTTTCAACATTCAGTGCATCCCTCCTCTCAGCCTTAGTGCATGTGCTCAGCAGTCTGTATGTCAGAAGTGGACTCATAACATGGAGCAGTTTACTAAAAGCCAAAGGCTTACTTGGCATATTTGGATTTGACTTATTTGCACTGAGGTTATATAGGCTTCACTGTTAATTGTGTTGTAAACGTTTGTATAAAATGCAGCCAGTGTTGTGGGTCTACAACACTAACGTAACAAAGTTTTCCATCAGTGTTTACTTGAACTACATGTATGTCCATTCTCTGGCTGGAACATTTGCTACTCTGTTTGGTAATAACGGCATTATGTCGTTTTGCTTGGCTCCAAAGCTTCATTTTCCTGGCTTTTAGGTTTGTAAAATTAAAGGGATACCTTTTTATATTTTTTCATGACAATTTGCAGAAAACTAAAGGCATGATGGGCTCTATGATAAATTCTGAAACATTACAGTGTTTACCAAGCTTATGGAAAATCAGCACTACGTTTCATAACAGCTTCTAGTGCAAAAGTGAGTCAGACACCCTAATCAGTGCCCAAGACACATATTCTATTGTGTAGTAAATAAGCTTATTTCAGCACACAGGACACATCCATACTTCTGTTACAAGCACCTCAAATGTATGGTACAGTCAGAAAATTTTACAGTGAGGGAACTGGCTTGTTGGAGTCTGTGGAATGTACAATTTGTGGACCTTAAGATCTGATGATTTCACTTGACATTTAGGTTAACCTGTAAGCTGCCCATACTGTGTGATCTGTCACAATTAACTTCGGTAAGTGTGGTCCTGCCCACAGGTTACTGATAGGTGATTAAAGTGTGCTCTTTGATTTTTTTGCTGCAGAAGGCAATGTGATTGTAGAGAACAGCTGATGATATTTTTTTCCTTGTTAAAATATATTAATTGTGACTCCCCTGAAGCAAAGTTTGAACAGGTATTTTAAATGTTCAAAAGTCTGTTAGAAAATAAGATAGGAGCATATAGGAATATATTGGCTTAACAGCCAAAATGTTGTATTGCTTGGTAGAAACAGAGTACAAGAAAGTAGCACAACATGGCACTAATGAATGCTTCTTTAGCAGCCTAAGCCGGTACAATGTATAAAAGAAATGTATTCTGAATACATTCTTTCCATTCATTTAGCACAAATAAATTGGTTTCACTTTGCAGTGGAACGAAGTGTCACTTCTTGATATTGACATCTTACTCGGTTACATTTTTTTCTGAGGTTCCTGTGGAGTACTGAAGTTTATACATTATTGATGATTTTAAGTGGTTTACCTCATATATATATGGATATGTGGGCCATGGAAAATGACAAGAGAATGTTTATTTTATGAGAATATGTATCTGGCTATAATCAGAGCAGAACATGAGTAATTTATCTTTTGTTTACAAAAGTTTGTTTGACATGCCTAGTGCTTTATTAAGGACATTTTTAAGAAGGAGGTACAGCATTCTGGTGGTATACTAACACTTGTACATATATTTTCGTGTTTGCCGCTCACCTATTCAATAAGAATTGAAAACTGAAAATCTTTATTAAAATTAGTGCTCTAAATCAAAATAGTAACTTAATGTTGTAAAAGGTTCCGCTTAAGGCAAAACTAGAATTTCTTCATGGTAGCTATGTAGTTTCAGCTCTGAGAGGATTTAGAGAAATGCATATCAAGTCTATTACACTTCTTAAACCAATATGGGATCAAGTGCATTATCAAATCACATTAGTTATGGTAGTGACTCCCTAATCAAGTGATTCTCAAGATTGTTACTTACCTAAAATTTGACCAGTGCTTCCATCTGAAAATCGTTGACTAGCAGATGCTCACCTTTCCAGAGAGGTAATTCAGCTGTGAGCATTGTAATTAAACAGAACTCTGAATCAGTGGTAGGATTACATGTGAGAAAATTACAGGCAGTCAGAGATGGGACTAAGGTCAGGATAAGATTGATTTAGTTTGCCGCTTGTCCTTTTGTAAACATAAGACGAATAAAAAAGTATATTCTTTTATAAGTAGGATTCTAGCTCAAACATACCACTGTTTGAAATGGTGCCCTCCTTTCTGAAGTGCTTTGAGATTCTTGGATATACTTTACAGAGTGGAAGTTCAGTGGTGGTAGTATAAGTGCAGGGTGAGGGAGGAAGGGTTTTGACAGTGTTGTTTTAAGATCTTAAAATGGAAAATTGCCTAGAATAATTTACATTTGAAGCATATTCCAAAACTGAATTTGTGTAACCCAAGTTCAGCTGCTGTTATAAAGTGTCTTAGTGAACTCTCCTTATTATTCCAGTGGGACTGTTACCAGAGGAAAGTAAAGAACTGACAAATGTATATTAAATCTTGAAAGTGTAACAAGGCACTAAATTGGCCTTACCTGAGAACATTGAACAAACATTTGCTTGCAATCAGAAGTGTTAAACTCTATTTGTAGACATTTTGAATAAGATGAGACATTGTGCACAACCATCTCCTAATAAATGTAAATGGATTTTCAGTTTTCCTTGTGAATTATATTCATGAATTATGATTCTGCAGCTGTGATTTTACCCAATCTTTTGTAAACTGGAGAAACTCACTTGACAGTGAGGTCCAACTTACTATTAAGGCTTAAGTGCTTGGCTTCTTTAGCGCAGAAGCACCTGGGTGGGTTTCTGTTATCTTTTTCATTACTAATGCCTATCAGTTGCACGCTGCATCATCACTAGTTGTGTAAGGCCACAGAAGAACATTTAGCTGTGATGAGCATTTTGTGAGTGTACCCCTTTACAGCTAAAGGTTAAAAAACACCCCATATATAGATCTTCTAGCTGTTCCAGCAGTGCTATCCTCTCTGACAATCAAGCAGCTTTCTTTTTACTTTTTTTCTCAAGGCATCTGGCTCTGAGACTGGAATGCAGCTGATACTCTGTAGAGCATTAAGAGTTTTTTATCCACAGTTTGTTCCAGAGAAGTTCTTTGGAAGAAGAGGTGGGACTGTTCGGAAATAGTATTCCAGCTGGCAGACAGAGAAGATTGTTCTAATTACATGTACTCCTCTGAGAGCATATTCCCAAGGGCAGAAAGGGCTATGAGAGTTTTTTCAAGAAAATGTCAAGGCTTTTCTATTGCCAGTCACTGTTCCGGAGCTGAACAGAACAGGATTCCTTTCCTGTTAAAATGTTCACATTCAGGAATCCACCTGCCTGGGTAGAATTCTTGTATACTTCAGCTGGATGAAAAATATAGTCTTGGGAGCAATGAGAAAGCATCCTGGGATCTATGCAAGTTGCACTGCTGACAGGAGACAATATGGACTCTATATTTTGTTAAGAAATAGAAACTGATCATGGAGACAAATAAAAGAGCCTCAAATACTTTGTCAGTCTAAAAAGCTCATTCATTCATCCTCAGCATTAATTATTGCTTACTAAGAGGATGCATCCAGGGGCCTTGTTTAAGTCTTGTAGTACTTTTTCTAATCCTAATGCTTCATTTTACAAGCAGCATGAGTTCTGATACTGTTCAACTCTTTTTGATGTTTCCTTTTTGTTTCAGTCATGGCAATCTATTTATTTTTGATCGTTGGGAGTCTACAGAGCAAGGACTATGCAGAGCATGTTTCTCCATTTCAAGCCATCTCATAAGAAACCAGAAGGTTTATGAGTGTAAGCTATAAAATTATAATATATGCATATGTTACAACAACCTCCTTGAAGAGGAAGATCTGCCCTCTTGAAGAGAGAGAAAGCAGAGCCCCTAATTACCAAATGGCCTGTATGCATAGGGACAATCTGGTTTCCTCAGTTCCCTGAGGGAGCTGAATTCCTCTCCCAGCCCTTTTTGGATTTGGACTAGAGTTCTTAATGTTTTGTTTTTTTTTTTTTAAAATTCCACCTCTCACTGTAGTAAGTACTCAGGATACCCTTCATGTTCCTTTTGGGTAATAACCACTAGTCCCAGTACAAATAGAAGCTAAGAGTCATTGCCACTTTGTGGACTGGAGGAAGTCACTGAATATACCAGACTGTGGCCTTTATGATGCAGTTGTAATACAAGTGTGCTTATATAGTTTTTTTAAGCAGCTGTTGCTGTTTTTACATTAGTAGTGTGCTCTGAAGAAGAGATAAAACTATGGGGCTTAGCACTGCATTGACAGACAGCTGCTACATTAGGGAGAATAGTGCTTGTTCCTATTTGACTGGTTAGGCTCCAAAGAAAAGTACTACCTCATACATAGGTTGGGATGATGTTGCCACAGGGTCAGCAGAAGTGTTGTAGCTGTGCTAGGTTTTGTTCTGCATTTATTACCTGGATAGGAGTCTTTCCTCACTGGAATGGGGCTCCAGAGGTTATAAAGCTTTTGTAGAGGAGGACTGGGGAGTTAGGACAGATGGTTGAAGGTCGAGTTGGAGAAAACTATGTGTCCCTGTATTAAATTGCTTCTCAAAGTACTCTTTGGCTTGGCCTGGGGATTGCCTCCACTAAAACTACAATTGTTTTTCTGTGTGTTTTCCTTTCAAAAAGAGCTGTGATGCAGTTCTTTAAATTCCTGGCATTGGAGAAAAGAAAAAAAAACAAAACAAAAAACCAATTCCCTTTCCCACAGGAATATTGGAAGTAGTCTTCTATGTGCAAAGGCAGGTTTTCTTATGATATAAATTAATGTTGTATCTATGAACGAGGGTATCTTATTCTAGTGGTAAAATCTAAGCTGTCCAAGGCACTTTAGTTTGTGATTGCTGACTTTTGTTTTGGCAGGTGTTTCAAATGAAATCTAAGCCTCCTGTGGAGGAAGGAAAAAAAAATCACCTGACAGATGTAGACTGTTCCTTTCCTGCAGAAATACAGCAATTTCTTCAAATGCAAGTAAAAATGGAACAAGCATCCTTGAGCTTTTCTGAAGCTTATATTTAATTTCAGTACCTTGGTGATTGCTCCTGTGTTTTTAGAAAATCTACAAAGCCTCATTAAAGGTTGGTTGAGTGTCTAGCTGGTTATTCCTGTGTTTTCCTCATCCTCATGAAGGAAGCCTGATCAAATTTGGATCAAATTTAAAATCCACTGGTTAACAACAGTGGTCAACATGCAGATTTGTTGAGCATGAATCCAAGTGGTGACTTCAGAAGCATTACACTCTGTTGGTGTGAATTGGAGCTTACCATTGAAAGAACCTCAGATACAAAGAAGTTGGTTTTAGTTTTGTTAATTTTTTTTTTTAAGCAGGTTACATTTTATTCCTGTATTAGCTGGTTTACTGCTTTGTTGTATATCTGAAGGTGTTTACATATATTTGTAATTGTTACAATGTGTCTGTAATCAAGCTCATTTGTGCCTTCATGCAGATTTCCAATAAACACTTGATTTTTTGTATTTACTTGTATGAAAGACTATGGGGTGGATGTATATTTCCTTCTATCTGTCAGTCTGACATCACTGGGAAGAAGAGGAGGAAGATGAGATTTAGGAATCAGAGAAAGATGTGTGCTTTTCTTTATTTTTGCTGTCTTTAATTCTAGTTGGGCTATTGCTGGTATTTTCACTTAAATGGCTGAGTGGGGAACCTGGGGATTATCGTAGTTGCATAGTAAGATTTGTATAAGAGGTGCTTCTCGCTTCAGATTAGGTGACTATTCAGAGTACAATCGTGCGTGCTTGACTCGATCAGTTTTGTTTCTGTCTTGGAAGAACGTAGCTACATTTCTTGAGCTGTTATTGTGGGAAAATTCCAGAGTATGTTTCGCCCCCTGAATGAAACATGTATGTTTATCATTTTACAGCTGCCTTCCATGGGGAGTTAGGGCTGCAGCAAGAACTGCAGTATTTTTCGGCCTTAGTATGCCGGTTTACCTTGAGGATACTTTCTGATGATTGAGGTAGAAGATGGACAGTTTCTTTCTTTTTTTTTTTTTTTTTTTTTTTCCCCAGTTTTTCTAAGCTCACAGGGACAGAGATATGTATTTGTGCAAAGTTACAGGAAAACCTATGTGTTTGAGTCAAAAGCAGTGTGCAGCAGTACAGCTGCTTTTCTGATCTGATGTTAAGTAGGCAATGAAGAGAAGGGAAAAAATGCTTTCTTGCCTGTGTGCATGCTGTATATTTATAGTTCAGAAAAGAGTGCTTTTGCTATTTCTTTTTAGTAGTAAAGGTTATAGTATCTGATGGTCCACTTCAGCTTTTCCTGTAATCAAACCTAATTACAGTGAAGTAGTTTCTACTGTGGATGGATTCAGTCATTTTCTAATGAAGATTTGTCTTGAGAATCCACTTTGATACCTACTTTTTTGCAATATTTTCTTATTTAAACATTAATCAATTATTGCATTTAATAGTTAATATTAAACCCTTAACTAATGTAAATTTGTGGCTATTTCTGTTAATTGCAGTAAGTGCTTTCTTGATAGTGGGATATCATATTAACTGTCTTTGAACAGAAACAAAGGAGAAAAGGAGGCATAGTGTACTGTATCTACAGTGTTATAGTTGAATTATAAACTTTATATTGACAATTGAATTGTACATTTTAGATGCCTAGAGGTGATGGTATGCATTTGTGAAAATTCTGTGCAATTTGTTGTATTATCCCTTGTGAAATCTCTGTTTTTGTCACCTTGTTATTGTATGCGTTCATTTGTCAACTTAGCACAGAGCTCACCTGTGTGACATATTCAGTAGGGTTTTTTAAGTATTACTTGCTGTATTACCAAGTTTCTGGAGTTAGATCTTAAAGTCTCAGTAGGACTTATTTGTGCTTATCCTGTATTCAGTGTTTGAACCTTGCTAAACTCATTGGTTGAATCCACTTGTCTTTGTCTTGTTGTTCAGCTACCACTCAGGCATATCTATGTGACTGCATGCTCTGCTATAGAGTAGCACAGACCTCTGCATGCAATATAAAGCATGCTATTCCGTTTTGACCAGTAAAATCCCAGCATTATGGTGACTGCAAGTTCTTGGGCACCAGGGCATGTAAATACTTCAATGAATGCTAATATAGCTGACCCATGTTACTGTATTTCTAGAGCACATACAGAGTTTCTTAAAATGTCTTTATTCTGTCTTCAAAGCCTGCATTGCAGATGGCTTTAAACTGAAAAGAGGATTGATTTAGATTACAAACTAGGTAGAAGTTCTTCACTATGAAGGTGATGAGATGCTAGATCAGGTTGCCCTCAGCACAGAGAAGCTGTGGCTGCCCCATCACTAGCAGTATTCAAGTCCAGGTAGGGCAGGGCTTTGAGCAACCTGGTCTAGTGGAAGGTGTCCCTGCTCATGGCAGGGGGTTGGAACTAGATGATCTTTAGGATCCCTTCTATTCTATGATTCTCCTCTTTCTACTGCTGCAAATGCTGAGCAATCAGTAGTTCTTCCTGTCTCTGGATGACATAGCCAGTGGGTCTGTGAACTGGATGAATAAGCTCTGTTGATGCTGTCTTCATGCATGTCATGTGTTTTCTTTCTGACATTTGTTTGAACAGAAGTTTGTTGCTTAATGCTTTCAGAAGACCAGATGACAAGGGAAAAATGATGCATGTGGTTGGTTTTATTTCAGGTTGTACTGTCCAGGTGATTTCCCCTTTGGATGGTTCCTTTGTATTTCTTCTGGTGATGGGAAAGCAAGTTCCCAGCATTGCAGGAGTTAAATTAGAAATTCTGGTAAACTGCTGAGCAGGAGAAAGAATGATACATTGCAAAGCAAGCAATTTTAATAAGCCTAATTCTTCCCAGTATGTAAAGATGCTGGCTTGGATATCAGTTTCATGTGCTTTTGAGGCCATTCCATACCTTTCAAGATATACAGTATATTCTTCAGCCTAGAAACAAGAGGAGGCTGAAGTCAGTCCTGTGTTTCCCAGATTGACACTGAAGGTATCTATTGACCATTAGTTCACTTGAATGCAGGAAACACTAAATACAGGTATTGGGGAGACTGAGATGGGAACCTTGCCTTTGAGCCTCGGGGCTCTTCATGAAAATCAGCTTATGGCTTTTCTCTACTTCCCCATGGGGAAAAGTCTCCTCTTGTGAACCAGTGAACTGGCCAACTTTTTTTCCTTTGTGTGATACAGAGCAAGAGTTGGAGTATTTACAATGAAAAATGAAAAGCAGGTGCAAGATACATCTTGTGTTTGCAGAGTGGAACAAGTTTAGTTTCAAATCCTTTGCATTAGTGAAGATGCTGTACAGTATGCCCCATATTGTTTTCCTCTAAGGCTTCAACAAAATCTGGCATGTGAATTTAGTGAAACCAGAAAAATGATCTGTGGGAGTGTCGAGTATCTGTCGTGTGACCATCTCCATGCTTCCTATCAAGGAGGGAAACGCTGACGTCTAATGGGACTGATTTAAACTACACAGCATGAATGCTTTTTTTGTGTCATACTAGAGATGAGTTGGAGAAACTACAGGAACCTCTCAGAACATCTGTGTGTAGCCAGCTGTATTTTTAATGTATTTTTGGTGCTGAACTTCATAAGTACACTGCTCCAACCCCTTTTCTTCCTCAGTCTGTATAGTTACATTCTGCTTTTCTCCAGTAACCAAAGGCCTCTTTGATCCAGTGTGAAAAAACAGTGTTGCAAACTGCGCTTTTGCCATTGTGTATCTGAGTGCATTTTGACAGCTAACTGCTGAATGAAACAGGTTGTAACTCCATAGTAAATCTTAACACTGTCTTGGCTGTCAGCAGTCAGAAAATAAGTGGTGAAGAGGCCAATAATGAGTACTTTATCTTTCCATCTGCTGTGATCATCCTGTTTTTTTTTGTTTTTTTTTTTTTTTGCTCTACAGCACATGCTGTTTGCTTTTGCTTATTTCCTAGTGAGGGAACAAAGAAATGTTACTAACATGAAGTAATTTTGCAGTTCATCTGAGATTGGTACCTCACTTTCTTTAGAATATGCAGATTTGCTAATCTGCAGCACCAAATAATGCAGATTGGTTTGGATCACTTGTATGTGATTTTTGCAGTTGTGAGATGAAAAGGGTTGGGTGGTTACTTTCTTAATAACTGCCCTTAGGTGTTGTTACTCCCTTTCTGTATACCTGACTGCACTGGGACAGTTGCATCATGCTTAATTACCCCAAGGGAGACTGATGTCCTCAGGACCTTCTGAGCCTTCAGGTGTCTCATGCCCCATAATAGGGTGGATCGAGAGATACGGAGGCCATTGGAGTCTTCCCATGCAGCACAGGCTGAGGTTGCTTTGCAGCTCATGGATTTGTAAATAAGCATGCTGTTAGCCCACCAGGTTTTGGGTACTCTTAAGTGTTGGAGGCCTCCCCCTCCCCCACTCCTGGAAGTGAGAATGCAGGACGTAATTTCTGACGTGTTAAAGGCTGCATATGACCCTTGGCAATGAAGCGTCTTTAGCTGAAATAAGTCATAATGTATATATCAGTGTATATTTTAGCAAACGGGGAAAGAAAAGACCAACAGTAAGTTTTGGGACCAACATCTCTCTTGCTGTTACATGTCTTGTAGATCTAGACCTACCTCTTGAACTAATCTATCAATTATCTTGGCTCCAATGTAAATAAAAAAATATAGCATAGCCTTGGCAGGAGAGAAATTGAAGTTCCTAAATATGATCAAATCCTTAGTTGCAGCATTACGTATCAGCGGAATCTTAATTTTCACAGAAGCGGTAGCTAGAAATGAGTTTCTGTGGATGGGTGATTAAAATGATTAAAGCTTTTAAACTCAATACACTCTCATGTTGCTTTTGCTTGTCAGGACATATTTCTGTATAATTTTAAAATCACCTATTCACTTTTCCTGTGCAGAGATTCTTGCAGCAAACTTAGTGAACTGTAACTGGCATGAGTTTTATTTAAATTCATTTTCCTGGATTTTCTTTCCAGAACAAGTGTTAGCTATGACAACATACCAAGGAATTAAACCTGTTAAAACTTTCTGCATTCCTCACACTATTAAGAAACTCCAGGATTAGTCTGGCTGTTGTCTTGAATGTTTAATTAAGGACGCTTTTAACGCTGTTAGTTCCTGAAGGTAACTAAGGAGTTTCAAGTTAACTGTTTCATATTGTGAAATATCATTAAGTTTCTTTAAAATTTTTCTGTACAGACTAAAGCACCTCCTCCTTTTGAGTGTATCTATATTGATTCTGTGTAGCTGAAATGAATATCTGAATTAAGAGGGGAAACTGTCTTTTTAGCTGGAACACCCAAGAGGTTCCCAGAGATGCTCTGGCAATGTTGTGCCCTTGTTCCAGCGGACTCTGTGATTTAAGGGATGATGTATTGCAAGAACAATTTGTGCGAGTCAAAATTGCATGATAAAACTTTGACTTCTGTTTTATGATATATTTTAGGAATCTACTTAATTGAAATTACGGCCCTTTGCCCTAAAATTCATGTTAACTGTAATTTCAGCCCAAATCTTACCTAGATTGTTGGGAAAACAGGGTCTCTTGGCAGCAGTAACCCTTCTAAGCTTGTTGTGAACATAATGATTTAATTTTTTTCTAGAGAGAGATGTTACAGGGGAAATATGCATGTATGTACAAATGTGGTTAGAAGTATCATTAATGTCCTGCCAGTTTTACCACCTATCTTAACTTTACTCATCTGACTGACCTTTAAGAGAAAGGCAAAATCAAGCGCATTTTGGATTGAATACTGTAGCACATTTTTAGCATTGCCAGCATGCAAGAAGGAGACCAGCGTGGAGACTGCTTGTGATAGGCTCTCATTTCAGAGTTAAATTGGTTCAGGCTTGTTTCTATCTTTGTGTGCAAATGGTCCAAGGGGAGAGTTGTACGGAAGGAAAATGGAAAGAAAAACATAAAAGAAACAATCAGCTTCTCTGCACACCATTTCCCATGTCTACCAAGAGGAAAAACCCCTGGACGGTTTTTACACTTTGAACTTTTAAAATTCAACATGGACTACTGTTTCCAGGGCAGGACTGCCAGGCAAGATAAAGAAGACGTTGTTTCTGTTCTGGTGTTCAACAGTTTAACTTAACCACTCTCCATTTTACAGAGTGTTGATTTGAATAATGAAACAAATCATTATGTGCAATACATGAAAACCATTTGGATGCTCCAGGGGAATAACAAGGGCGAAGAGGGCGCAATGTGAACAGAACACTTGGCTTTGTGTTGCCTAATAACTGAGTGAAGGGGAAATCCAGCTTGTTTTCTAATAGGAAACTGACCAGATTTGGTAGTTTTGCTAGAGTTAAATAGCTTGGTTTTTCCAATTATTTTCATTTTACTCAGTCTTTGCAGAACTCTCTTCTCTTGAAATATTTTAAATACTCTGCAACTTTTTCTCCGTTTCAGGTTTCTGTTGAATATAAGGAGGTATCTTCATTTTCCTGGGTTACCTCTTTGAAGGAAACTGTAAAAGTAATCTAGATTCTGTCCCAAAGAGTCCTAATGTTTAATTGATCCAAGCCAGGATGCCTCATGATAGTAATCAAATTTGCTAGGTTTACTAGGTCAAGCCATTAAATGTTGAATAAACTATACACTGTTAGAACTGATTGTGACTGAGGCAGTCTTTCACGTTACAAAATTCACATCTTGAGTAGTTTGTACTGGCACAAGCAGCCGAAATTGTAGCCTGCTTTTTTTTGTGTGTATGTGTGTGGTATAATGAAAATATATTTAAATCTCTTGCCTTCGTTGTTTGGTTTGAGTGGTTTTGGTTTGGTTAACATGCTGCTGGGTTTATTTGCCTGCTGCTTGCTTCTCTTGCAAATCTTGCTGTTTGATCTATGCTGCATTTTATCAGTCTCCTATAATCGCTGTGGCAGCTTTCCTTTACCACTGCAGAACGTTATTTTAGAGGGTTTTTTCTTTAATGATACTAATGCCCTGTAATTTACAGATGATAGTGATCTTACCAAGCTTAGCTGTTATGCTGTTGTAGTCTTGTCTGCTGCTGACAGTACAAATCCCATATTCTGACATGCTTTTCAGTTATTTCCTGTCTTTCACATTATGTTTTTAAAGCTGTTCTGGAAAGAGGAGTTTGTAATGATCTGGGTCTTTTTAAGGCAGTGTCACTTATATTTAAGAATTGCCACCCTATTAATCTATTAATGCAAGGAATCTTTTAAGATCTAATTTGGCAAACATCAG
>JANHGB010051949.1:0-10326 GCA_026283785.1 Coracopsis vasa | reverse complement strand
TGATCAGTTGCCCAAAATACTTGGATTTTTAAGGGCTGCAATTGACACTTATCTAGATACTGGGGTGAGCTGTTGTTCCTGTTTACACTGATGAAATAAATAAAGCGAGGTTATTTTGGACTTAGGCAAGCAGAAATGAGAAGTGAGTTTAGTTGCAAATTCCAAATGGATGAGTGGGCTTCAAAATTATCTTTGACATCCTCTGCACCTTCCAGAACATTTTGCAGTAGTTTGTAAACCAAACACTTCCTCCAAGCCTCAGGTCTCTGAGTTCAGTGAAAGACGAAGCAGCATAACTCCCATAGGAGCAAAAGGAGTCAGGGCACTGTTCTTGCTGCGTTTATGCCCTGATATTAAAGTTGTGCACAAGATGCTCAGGCTTCGCTTTCTTCCTCTACAACAAATCCCAAAAAATAGATCAGACAGTAAAAGCCTGACACTTGCTGCAGCTTTCCCATCCAAATTGGCCTAAGGCTGAGGTGAGGGGAAGTCTAGGTAAAGAGCAAGGATTCAGCAAAGACTTTTTTGTTTGTTTTCCTCTCCCAAGTGCTCTGCTCAGAGGCAGGGTTCCTGGCTGTGCCTTTTCTGTTTCCAGAGCAGTTACATAATTACTGCAGGACTTCAAAGATAGGTTAACGGAAGCCATTAAGGATGTTTTCCATCTCTGAACTGGAGAAACTTAAGGTGGTTTGTCAGCCTACCCTGAAGCAGAAAAGTTCCCATTAAGGAAAATATTTATTTACTACAAATGCAGCTTTCATTCACTGTTGACGTATTC
Organism: Coracopsis vasa; assembly: GCA_026283785.1. Lineage (NCBI taxonomy): Eukaryota > Metazoa > Chordata > Aves > Psittaciformes > Psittacidae > Coracopsis > Coracopsis vasa. The sequence goes on along the minus strand of JANHGB010051949.1, from coordinate 9,548 downwards.
AAATTTAAAATTAATCTCTTTTTTACCTGTTTTACCTCAACTCTCAACTCGGTTATTCTAAGGTTATGCTTTAAGGTTATTCTCCTTTATGGCAGATATGTAAAAGAGTACTTAAAATAAATATATATGTATTTCTGCAACTTACAGGAGTGGCATTTTCTGTGAAGACCCTGGGCCTGTATTTGGGATGCTGTCTAGTTGCATATGAATTCTGTGCCAGTTGGTTTCTCAGGCAAATTATAGAGACTTCTTTTAACGACTATGCGGGGGGTGGGGTGGGGTGAGAACAGTAGTTTAGGAGGAAAATAAAAAGAGAAACTCATGTTTCAGTTCGCACACCTATTAACTGTATAGGAATGCTTTGTGTGATGAATACCAAGCCTGAGTAGAGATATTTGAAACAAACTTTCTCCAATGTCTCAACTATTTCCAAAATACAAAAGTAAGTATAGCCAAATAAGGCTAGGGTTTTTGGGTTTGGGTTTGGGTTTGTTGGGTTTTTTTGTCAAATGGACGCTTTTTAATTTGCCTGACTCTCTAATCCTTTTAATATCCTTGCAGATATTATGCCTCTTCTGAGGGATTTCTCATTACCTAAAAGTAAGCCTCATGAATCTATGGAGAAAGAGCCTTTCTCTCAGCCAAGACTCATCCTTAACTGTAGAAAAGATTCTGAAAAGCTGACTCCAAGCCCAGCCTTCACCTGCTTAAATTGTACCTCACTGCAGAACCTTGGCTTGGGCCTCAGTCTCATGTCACAGTCACGGGCCTGACTGGTGCAATCCCACAGTTCAAGGTAGGACTGCCTCCTTTCAGGAAGCATTCTAGATTTCTGCTGAAAGTGGGCATTCTTTGTCTTTAATTCAGGAGTTTGCCTTGGAGCAAAAAAATCTCCAAGCCTTTTGAATTCGAGGTAGAGGCTTCACTCTGCATTTTAGATGTAAAGTGTGACTTTATTTATAACTGACAGGCAAAAGCTTCTCAGGTTTTATTAGCTATTGTAAGGGGCGAGAGGATCAAAGCAACCTCTAGCCAGAAACTCTCCAAATTAATTTAGGCTGGATGTGAATGTGCTACAGGATTTCCAAGGTAGACATGTTTATGCCTACTAGAGTGTACTTCAGTGTTCTCCAGTGACATTTCTGAATGTCACCTAAATCAATTACTTGGACTTCTATTTATGTATGTCATAGCACTGGGTTTTCTAAGATTGAGGTCAGTGAGCAGGTGGTTTAGCCTTTCTCCTGATCTTACTGTCACAATGAAATTGCCCAGTCTGAAACAAACCGGTAGACAATTTGCTGTTTGATGCCTTGCTCGTATGCATGACTGTTTCATCCACAGTTTCTGAGTCCAAAAATCCTGTAGGTTAAAGGAAACTGACACACGATAGATGCGCTCACTCTGTGCTTTATATCCTTGCAGGGGGGTGTTCTCTTGTGCCTCATTCATATGTATCTTTTTGGCCTGTTGTACCTGTTGTAAGTTTTACAAGCATCCCTTATGTGTCTGGAGTCTTTTTCAAGTGGGGAAAAAGCTACAGACAATGGCAATGGAAAGTAAACAAAATCCTGATGCTCATAAAAATTATAGAGGAATACAGTAGGGCTTTGGACAGGAGTTGCTATGTGGATATGTTGCATTGGAAGTGCCATTTGCAGTGCTGAGAAGAAGAAACCTTCCTCGGCCTGTTTCTAAGACAGGGATGAGAATGTAACGTGCTTATATTCTACTGGCCGTTTGAGTTTCTAATTTTCCTAGTTGTTTCGCTACTTGCTATAGTGATTATTGGACAAGTTGGAATATTCTACTTCAAAGTAAGTTGCAAAGAGTTCGAAGGTAGATCTTATTACATAAGTTAGTTGGTAGATGATGTATGTCAGAGATGAAAGCCCCTCTAGGTTCAGCTGCTACACTAAGTCTGGAATTGTCCCAAATGCTGATGCTGCACAACTCTGACTCTGGGTCAGCACAAGAACACAGCACTGGCAGATCTTGGGCTGCTAGCCTACTGAAATACAGCATGTTGATCCTTTCGTCTGACAGTCTTTGCCATATACTCTGTAAGCAGCAAAAATCCCAATGAAGTTTTAACACAGATACAGTTATACATTTATGTGTGGTTTACAGGGAAGTTATGGAGGAGTTCCAGTGAAGACATGACTTTTTGTATTTGTACCTTTTTGGTAAACAAGCTGAAATAATCAGTAAACAGACAGTGATTTCTAGTTCTCTTCACAGTCATTCATGTGAAATTGGAGAGAGCATTGCATTGCAGTGGTGGAACACGTCAGATATATCTACATTGTAGTTGTCAGAGCAGGTACATTTTAAACTAATTTATTGGTGGTAAATTGTCCAAGCTCTTTGCAGATGTGGTGAGATTACCAGTACTTCAGATAGAGGCTTTCAGTATAGCACAGCATTTATGCTGCAGAATGCAAGGATTGATGTTTTGGAGGCAGAGCAAGCATTAACAAGTGGAGGACAGGAGTTAGCAGGAAACCAAGGTACGAATGCCAGGATTTCTGAGTGGAAGAACAATGACCCACACCTGGCCAGCACAGGCTGTTTCCTGCCTTGTCCTATGTGAGCCGCTGCAGAAGCTCAAGAAATGTGTCTGCACTGCCTGTGCTTTGCAAACCATGGTGAGTTGAAGAGCTGAGCCTGAAAGCTATAGCCCCTTGGTGAGCTTGCTTCTCACCTTGAAAGCTTAGATGACAAAGGCATGATGCCAACAGGAGGAGGTAAGCCTTTCTTGGTTAATGTTTCTCTTTGGATGAAAAAACCCTCTCACAAACTGTTTCTTCAGGAATTGGTTATGGTTGAGAATTATTGTGGGCCTGGGTGTGAGTGTAAAGCCTGCTTGCCATTGCTGAGTAACTCTGCGTGTGTCAGCACTAAATGCAGATTAAGGGTGTTTACTGTGTACAAATCTATATTTAGACAAGCCCTGGTGGCAGCTCAATATAGGCTTAAAATACACCTCTTCCATTGTGGAATCTTCCTTTCCCTTTTGTCCCTTCACTCACTGAGTTTGTCTTGCCTGTAGAAAATTAATGTATGTAGGCTTTTTGGGACACCTTACAGATATTTGGGGACAAATCGTGAACTGCGTTAGCATGTGCCATATTGCCAACAGATCGGTGCATAAGCACACCTACAAAAATGCAGTGTAATTTGGAATCCCACTCTCAGCCTGTGAAGACCCCAGACTATGCCAAGGGCAGTACTGGAAATAAGGCTACATCTCAACTGACAGAACTGCATTATACAGAAAAAAAATGACAACATTTGCATTGAAATGAGATTGCACTGAGATGAATTTGGGTCGCTGGCTGTTTTGTCCTGCTACTTATTAGCCTCTCCATTGCCACAAAATAAATACCTTCCTCAGTATTTTAGTGTAGTTAAGTAAGGGAGGGGAAAGCTAACTCAACTCTATTAAATGAACTTACTACTCAAGCAAGATGGAAAGTGTATGCCTGTATTCTGCAGTCTCACAAGAATGCATTATGCTACTTCCTGCCCTGATAAATATGTGCCATTAGAATTCAATATTCTCTACTGGCAAATAGCTGAATTGTCAGCGGGGAATAGGCAAACAATACTTCTGAGGAGCCATCTCCAGTATTCATGCTTTACCTGCTGACTACGTCAGCAAAAATACTTGCCTTTGATATGCTGAGATTGTAATCTTTTTTTCTGAGATGAAGTCATCTACTTTGTCCTATGTTTGAATGCATATTTTACTCAGTCTTTACAAAGACTAAAAACTCCACTGGAGGGGAACTGAGGATTTCTAGAGCATACTACTGACACAGTATTGTATGACCTAAATCCCATTGGGAAATTAGCAGGCGTGTGATGTGGTTGCTAACAGCCCTCTCCATGTCATGTGCTCAACAGGCAGAAGCTGGAGATAGTTCTGTGTAACAAATGAGTCATTATGTTCTTAAAGAACATTCTTTAATGCATTTTTGCCACCTCATCATGCCCTTTGCCACAGCTCTGATTACTGCAGCCTTCACTCAGAAGTCTGTAAACTGGGACTAGAGGAGACATTGTGGTACTTACTTTGTTCAAGTTCATGCTGCTTTTCAGCAATACTAAGGGTCCAGTTCTTCTCTGTTTTCTGACCATCTACTGCTGATAGTAAAACTGTTTAACCAATTTACATCATATTCTTTAATAAAGATTGTTATGCTAGCCTCTTAAGGCATGAAGCTAATCAGTAGAAAATAAAACTTAGAGGTCTGATATTCCTGATTAAAAAGAATAAAGCAGAGGTTGCATAAACCAGTCTTCCTCCCTCTCGTTGAGCAATCACTTTATGTGCTTTATATGCAAGAGCTCAGAAAGACATGTGAAAGGGGAAAGATATTTTATTAAGTTATTTTCTGCAAAGTAATTGGATTTTGTATGTATTGTGAGTTTTTTAATATGCTGGTATTTTCACTGGAATCTGGTTCTCTAATGTAAACGTACCTACTCGTATATGCAAGATTCACTCCTATATAAGATGGCTCTGACCCTTGCCTGCCTTCTGTAAGTAACCTTCTTTGTATTTGTAAAGAAACTTGAATCTTTTCCCTAAAATAATGAGTGCATTTTGAGCTGTCCTAGTGTAACATGCACCATCTTAACTGGGTTTTGGCTTTACTGTGAGGAACATTTAACAAGATCAATGCTGCATGGGAAGATGGGGTTGAACAGCAGAAAATTTGTATCTCAGTAAAAACAGCACTTGTGGTCTGTACTGGCACTGATCTTGGTGAATTTATGGCAAACCTAGAGGTCATGAGAGACCTATGCCATAACAAAAATGTACTGCTTTATATGCCATAGCAAAAATGTACTGCTTTATATTCCTTGAAAGTGGATGCTGTAGAAAAATTGAACTGATAAATTGCTTTGCTTAGGGATGCAAGATTAATTTTATTTGCAATTCACACTCTTAACAGATACAGTTCATGCTGCCAGCACTTATTTGTCATTTCATGTACACTATTGTATGTTAGTTGAAGTACATGTGATTTTAAAAACAGCTTTAAATTACTGTGATTTTTTTTCCCCTTAAAGCTTTAATACATAAAACATCATTATTAAACCCAAACGGTTCCTTTATCAGTTTAGAGAATGCAAATATATATGGCAGATTCAGAAGATTACATTACGTAAGAATTGTCATAGTCCCTAGTTTGTTACAACAATCTTATACTAGGCAAGTTTAATTGTGAAATCTTAAAAAACACCAAACCTAGAACAAACCAAATCCAGAACATTCCCTGCAACTACATTAGTAGCTAAAATTACTTTTCTTAGATAACTTTTTTCTTTTTATATCCTCATTACCTATATGGGTAGTCTAAGAATAAAAAAAAAAAAAACAAAACAAACCAACACCTTTCAATCATGTAAAAGTAAAAAAAGAGGCTATAGATTATAATTTTTCAACCCAAGTGACTGCTACATGTCTTTTTTTTTTCAAGTTTTGCAGAAGGTTTGCATGTGATATTTATTTTGCGTGTATATATAGATTTGAACACTAAAACAAAACTGATTTACAACTCAGGATTTTGGAGGTAAGCAGCTAAACAGATTGTCAGACAGCAGTTAGAATGATGATAGAGTTCATCTGCCCACTTGCTTCAGGCCTTGCCCATGTTATGGGACCTCTTCAGAAGACAGTGGTGTGGACACATTGCATCGTTAGCAGTGACAGACAGAATGGGTTGTGGGAGGCAGTTCTGCTGCTAGATCTGAATCTCCCCAAACAATGTAGGCTAAGTTACCTGTCAGCATAGCTGTGATGCTGGCAGCGGGGTTTGTGGTACATTATTGGCATCTTGGAAGAAATCTGTATTCTTTGCAGCTTAAGTGATCTTACCTGCTTTCACAGAGATCTGAGAGAAGGTAAAATGATCCTGCTTAATGTGGTCAATGGCACTTGACAAGCCTCACTCTTTCTGCCTCTCACATGAAGGGTTAAATTATAACTACTGAAGTATTGCTTTTTAAGGCTGCTGGAGACAAACGAGTGTCCTTTAGACTCTGGAAGTGCACATATATTTAATATGTCTGCTTAAATGAAACTCTAGTGAAACTACTGACTGCTTTCCAACCCTTTTTTCTCCTTCAAACATTAATGGACATTTTCCACAAACAAGTTAACGGAACACCTAAGAAGACAGTGAACTTTGGGCAAACTTTTGAAGTTTGTCCCTTTCATTCCAGAGTCTTTCCTCTTACACATATTGCATAAAGACTGGAAATGTACAAAAGGATGCTTCCCAATCTGGATGACAATTTACAGGTCAGTAGCTGATCAGATACTTAAATTGTTCAATTGTTTTATGTTTTGAGATTTTCCTCCATTGCAGATTATGTACCTTCTTAAAAAAAAAACAAACCTAACCCAAACCCACCAACAAAGCAACCAACCAACCGAAAACTCACAACAAAATCAAAGCTAAAAACCAACCAACCAAACCCCCTCAAACTCCCCTTCCTGCCACCCAGGGTGATATCCTCAGTTTTAGGGTGTTGAGCACATCAGCTGCATTCCTTGCCAGAAGAGCCACTTCCAGGATACTATATTGAGTACCTTCTAAATTTCCGCTCTGTACCCTCAGGAGCTGCTGCTGCTGCACTGTCTGCAGAATTGAGAATGTTTGTAGACCATCTGTATGCTGATACAGCTGCTATTGACCTAGAACTACACATCCTGGCACCGTGGCTTACCAAAAATAAGGTAACTTTTTAACTAGGTGCTGCTCTCATCCCTGGCCGTGCTAACTGAGTGCTGTTATCCTTTGGATTCTTCAACCCCAGAGGCTGGGGGAGGGAGGGATTTATAGGTATTATTCAGTGTTTTACTTAATTTTCTATTTTAAAGTGAGGATCTAAGAATCCTTCTGGTGATGTGTGGGACAGAAATGTGGTTGTGAAAGATGTGACTGTGACACGTTATAATTCATTTGCCTTTGAAGGGCCTGTAGGAAGTGTTTCTGAAGCGAAGAAATAAGATTAACCAGTGATTTGAAACCTAAGCCAAATGGCAGTTGCCAAAATACTGTAGGTCAAGTGAGCAGAAACTTAGAGCTGGAGGGAGCTGCACTGCTTATTATGAAACCAAGGACAAAGGAGACACAGAGAAGGGACTTTTTTCTCTAGTGTTTTGTTTCTGTGGCTTGTTTTCATGGGTCTGATTCCTTCCAGAAAGGTTGACTTCTCAAAATTTGGGATAACGGGCATATTCATATGAAAAGTGGAGCTAATTAAAGGCAAGGACTTGTCATCAGGAAGGCATCCAGCGAAGATAAAGCAAAGCAATTAGGATCAATACGTATTCATTTAAAGTGCATTTTTATTCGCAGGTGGGTTTCCTGTTCAGGTCTAACGCTGCCTGTGATCTGAAGTTGTTTTGCATCTGACTAGAACCGCTTCCTTTGCATAAAGATCCAGTGTATTTCAATGTACACTGTAACTGATACTCCTTAACTCTTCTGAATATTCCTATATAGATATCCCATTGTGAACTCCAATCTTCTTGTATGCAATACTCAAATGAGTACTTATGAATACACAAATATTCTTCATTGCTGTTTTTTCAGACGCTAGAGTGAATGTCCTGTGCTTAATTTTGTCCACATCGTTTTTTAAGCTTCTGTAGAATTCAAAAAGCAAAACACATCAAGTGCTGTAATGGGAACTGGAGCTTTATATGTACTTGTACACAAAAAGGTTTTATCATGTTTATTAGTACGTAAGTAGTGTAGGAAGCAGCACATCTTGTATGGTTGTTTTCTTCTGAGACTATGGAAAAATTTCAGTTAGCCTTTCTATTTCAGCTTGTGTCCTGGAGCCCAAGAAATTATCAAAGTAAACAGAGGATTTTTACTGTCTGAGGAGCTGTCTTCAGTCATTTGCTTCAGCAACATAGTGCACGTGTTCCCAAAATGCTGTCATCTCCCAAAGAAGTGTTTGCCAGTACCAAGCTAGCCTTGCTTTTCCTAATATCTAAAGCAGCATCTCCTGGTGGAGTTTAAGCCCACTCACTTCTTTTACTTACCTAAAGTGTATGCAGAGCTATTAATTCCTTTCTTTTTGCAGTAACTTCTTATAGTTCTTGAAGAATGTTGTTATGTTTCCCCCCTTCCTTCTCTCTAGGTGAGATGTCATTTACTTCAGTTCTCCCTGGACCAGTTTTCTAGAGCTCTGGTAGTTCCTGTTCTACCCCACCCCCCTGTTTCAGTTGGCTGCCCTTTTTGACATGAGATACCCCAAATTGAACCACATGCCAGCTGAGGTCTTCTCACTTCAGAGATGTCTTAGAAGTGAGTCTTGAGTTTGTATCATTCTTCTGTCGGTCCCTCAAGTAGCAAGTATTAATTTTAATATTTACCTGAACACTGTGAGGTGGATCTAGGCACTTTGAAAGACACTTGAACTTCATGAACCTTCCTAAATATTGCATGGAGGAGTGAATGCAGACTGTGGGTCCAAATGGGGAGTTATGCTGTATCTGTAGGAACTGCACAGGCTCTAAGCATCTGAGATTGCTTCAGAATTTCAACTCTAGGAATATTTCAACTCTCAGAATTTCACTCAATCCTGGAAATATTTGTATTTCTACATGCATTTTGTGTGGATACCTGAGCTGACCAAGTTGGGCACAGATAGCAGCAGTGCTGTCACTTTGAACACACAGCAAAGGGTAGATAGAGCCTCATACCTGAAGTATTCAAAGAGCTTCTGCAACAGATTTTGCAGTCTGCAGGGTGAAAACTGGAGGTGGTTGAACTTGCATGAATTGACAACTACCTTGTCATACATCTAACAGCACTGTATGTGCCATGCATGTTGATATGGGCAAGGGCTTGCAGGAAACTGCCTCTAAAGGCAGTGGCTCTTACCTGAGGTAACAGGCTTGGGTAGCAGTGCTGTATGTACGCTACCTGCATCGCTTGTTGCAGTGCAAATTTGAGACCTTTGGGCAATGATGGTGGCGAGGAGCCAGGGCGCATCCCCGACCTGCAGCCGTTACATTGCCTTTGGTACCCGAGCAGGTTCGAAGCCGCCGCGGTGAGCCTGAAAGATCTGCGGTCCCCCTTCTGCCTTCCGGGCGGCAGCGTGGGCATGCGAATAAAAGGAGCAGCGGATGGTGGCAACTGTGGTTGGTGTGCCTTGGAGCCAGGCCCTCACGCCGCCCGGTAGGGCTGGGGACGGGCGGAGCGGGACACCACGGTAAGTGCCGCTATCCCCGCCGCTGCGCAGGGAGCGAGGGCGGCTCCTCCCCGGCTGTGTTGCGGCCGCCCGACCCCAGGCTGTGGCGACCGGTGCTCGTCTGTGCCCGGCGACAGCGGGGCGGGGGGCTGCGAGGAGCTGCCGTCCCGGGCGCGCTCGTCTGATCGGAGACGCGTGTGCGTGCGATGTGTGTGTACAGTGTGGGTGTGCGGTGTGGGTGTGCGGTGTGTGTGTACAGTGTGGGTGTGCGATGTGTGTGCACAGTGTGGGTGTACGGTGTGTGTGTACAGTGTGGGTGT
>JANHGB010051948.1:0-33641 GCA_026283785.1 Coracopsis vasa | reverse complement strand
CGCCCCAGAAAGCAACAAAAAGCAAAGAGACAAACTTCCCTCACCACCTTCTCTGAGTGTAATCATGTCCCTAATGACAATATAATGACGACTTATTCATCACTGAGATATACTCCTTCAGTTGCACTGGTGGGAACAGTTTTCTTGGCTTTATTCTTTTCTCGTGAGGGTTTTAAAGATGTAATTTTGTATGTTTATGTAATATGTTAATGTTTTAAGCAATTTCTAATAGAAAATTAGAAGAAATGATGAACAATAAATCAAAGTCAGGCTAAACCTAGATGTAATCAAGTAACACAAGAGTGGAAATAAAAGTATAATTTGCAAAGGGAGCCTCAAACAGAGAAAACACAAATCCTGAGGCCAGAAGTAGGGGTTCTAGCCTGCATCTGTCTTAAACCCTATACCTGATAGCGTATCTGAGGAGGGCTAAGACCAGAAAGCAAAAGGAGTCACTCCTTCTCAGCTCTCTGATTCTCAAATAAGCTTCTGCAAAAGGAAGGGGATCTCTGGTTTACTTTAACCCTTATAAATGTCACGTTAATCTTATTCTGTTCACAAGGCAGTCTGATGGCTAACACACAAACCAGGAGCCAGAAAACAGCAGTTTTTAGGGCAGTTAGGGAATTGGTTGACCTGCTGCTAACACTTATTTCTGTCTGTGCCTTCATGTGCTAAAGCAAAATGGAAATAATTGTCTTCTCTTTTGGAAGAGGGGTGCGAGGCCTAAAGAAATGCTGTAAAGAACATGGAGATCTACAGGTGGAAAACCCTGGGGTGGTCACAGCTTCAGATCACAGGAGCAAAGCACATGGTCATATTTCACCTGTCAAAGCTGGCTTTGCTTTAGAAAACAGGAAATCTCAAAGGCATTGGCTAGAGAAGAGGAACATTCATCTCTTCTCAGTACTGTATTTGAAAGGCTTTAACAGCATAAGCTTTCCTGGCACTTGCCGAGCTATCTTTGGAGAAGAAAATAGGATTCTTGGGGTTTGTTTTTTGTGAGGAACAGGTGGCAGCTTGTGGAAACCTGTTGTTGGTAAATTTTAGTCATGGTCCCTTTTCCCTTTTCTTTTCCTTTTCCCATCTGCAGTTGAGTACGACAAGGAGTTCACGCCTCACCAGCGGCACCACAAGGAGTTCAAATTCAATTTGTCTCAGATTCCGGAGGGTGAGGCCGTCACAGCCGCTGAGTTTCGCATCTACAAGGACTGCGTTGTGGGGAGCTTTAAAAACCAAACCTTCCTTATCAGCATCTACCAAGTGCTGCAGGAGCATCAGAACAGGTACGCAGGAAGGGGCTCGCTCTGTGCCACCAGTTGCTGTCCTGGGGAAGGTTGAGCTTGCACATTCATGTTGAGAGGACTGCTAAATAAATACCAGGATTGTTCTCATTAATAGGGTTCTTTTATTTCCTTGTGGAAAATGGGCATGGCAGAGTGCAAAATGGACCTCAGCTGCAGAAAGTCCATGGTATTGTAGTTCATGTGTTGTCTTTAAATAGAGCAAGAATCTGCTGTGAGCCAGTGGATTTTTAAACCAAAGTTGTTATGCTGGCATTGCTCTTGTGTACTGAAATACATCCATCCTCTTTCAACTTAGTACTACTGCATAAATAAAGCATAGCCTGTTTGAAAAATACTGGTAATTAGTGCAGACTTGACCTGCATTCAGCTGGACTTACATTTAAGTAAACAAAGGAGAAGAAAATTCAGCATGCTGACCACAGGTACAAAATCACTCCTGGGATTTCAATGGCAATGGGGGAGGCAAAAGACAGAGGCAGGGTAGGAAATGTGTTACAAAAGTCCAAACAAGTGTAAATGGAGTAATTAATTTAAAAAGGGTGATGTTTTGGATGAGGGAATCACGTAAGGCTGAAAGCTGGAAACAAAGGTCAATTAAATGTCAGGGTAATGCTGTGGTACAAAAGTGTTTCATTACTTCTGCTGAAACGTGTCAGCACTGTAACTGTTTCTTTCCTCTGTGAAGGTTTCCTGGGTATTTGCCTTCCTGATCCTTCTTTCTACATCCTTTCCGTTGATATCATTTTAGGGGGATCTGCCTTTGATTTGCTGTTGGGAGGACAACATCAAATAGCTGGTGGTTGTTCTATGGGGAGTGTGGCATCTGGCCAAATGGAGAGAAATACGTGGATATATATGCGATGGGAAGAAGGTGTTAATTTTAGATAATCAGTGTTCCCTTTGAGCTTTGAGTTGTGGGTTGCTGGAGTACCTCCTTGGGTAACGTACATGCTGGTTAACATGTTACATCAATGCCCACACTTGAAGAGCTGGTGGAAGTCCAGATGGTCATGCAGATTTCATAGATGTTAGCTGTATTGTTCATTTAGAGCCACACTGAATAAAAAATGGTGAGTGTTGGTCTGGTTTAGATTTCACAAGTAGAGATTCTACTTCTGCAGCTGGAGGAAAACTTCTGCCAAGTGTCTGGAAGCGATCGATATGCTGCTCTGTGATGGTCACCAAAGCAGGGCACAGAGTAGGAGAACTGTCAACTTTTATGTGTATATAGCATTTTTTCAGAGTAAAGTCAGCAAGCAAGTAAAGCACTGTGGGAAAGAGAATAAAGTACAGGATATGGCCTCTAACATACCCCGCTCCTAAAACATTTGTGAACTCTTTTTTCTGAAAGGGGCTGTATGCAGCAATGGTGCTGGCAACTGGTATCTTTGTTTTGAACACCATGCCAGAAACGTGCCAAAATTGTACTGCATTGTGAAGCTGGGACACGTGTCCTATGGCACTGAGTGCTATGGCATCTGCAGGTCCTGGGCATCACTGGATGCTAGAGAGCTCCCTTCGGAGAGAGCAGAGGCATCAGCTCGCGTGGGGATCACCAGGGTGGTCTCTCTCCAGAGCTGGCGAGTGTTTCAGGTCTTTCAGGTCCCTTCCATCGTGTTCCTCCTGCTGCTGCTGGCTTTCATGGTGAGGGGATCCCGCTGTTGGGACTGGGAATCATAAAGCAGCTTCCTCCAGGTCCAGACTGCCAGCAATTCACCGTCCCTCCTGACATGGGCTAGGCGTGAACTGCTGACCCAGGGATGAGTGTTTGTAGTTCATTACTAACCTCTGACTCATCCAGTCCCTGAAGGCTCCCTTTCTGTTTCTTTTTCTTCTTTATTTATTTATTTTTACTGGTGGGAAGGAGGGAGACCTTTGGCTAAAGAAACTTGCGCTTCGGATGAGTCTAAAAGGACTTGTCACATCATCTGTGCAGAGGTGGGTAAGTTGTGGCTCACAGATTCTTGCAGCTGTAAAAAGGATGTGCCCTTTTCCATCCTTTTTAGCTTAATGGACTCTTTCATATACACGTAAAATATAAAACCACACATGAAAACATGTGTGCTTGTGTATAAATAGATGCCTGTGTATGTGTTCTCTGTATGTATCTAAAAGTGTGTATCTATTAATAGTCATTTATATTAATTGTCCTGTATATATTAAAAGTATACAGCTGTTAAAAGACAGATATTGGAAGCTACTTACCACTCTTCATTTGTGCCTTCGGTTGAGGTTCTGACTCCATAGGCTGCTGCTGCTACAGATTGAAACATGCAGCTGCATTGGTGACCTGGGTGGGCTTTGGCCTGTAAACATTCTTGAAAACAAATGCTAAAAACTTGTATCTAGCTGTTCACTTACGTCTCTGCATGGGGGGAAAAATGCCTCAGATTTTTCTGCTATGTCTTAAGGAGCTTTATTCATCTCATTTGGGTTTCGATTATCAGTTCACTTACATGCTTTTACTGGGGGTGGGAAGGGAAATCCAAAACGGTTTTTTCTCCTCCTTTTGTCTCAGTAGTTTAATTTGGAAGATAATGTTTTCCTCTTGAGAACACTAGAAGGTTAAATTACAAGAGAAGAAGCACTGGGTTTTTTGAAGGAACTTGCTAAATATTTGTAAGGCTTCTGTTGCATTTTAGCAGATATTTTATGAGCCAGAAAATAACAGCTGCCTTTGACTTACAAAAAAAAAAACTAAAAAAAGTTGTGTCACACTTCCTTTGGACAGCCTGATATTTCCTGACATTTTATGACATTTTATTGCATAAGGAAGAGTCTGTACAGATCTGGAAGTCTAGCTGGGGAGCTAGCAGGTGAAACAGAAGGAGTTGACATAGCACATTTTTTCATCTTGTTCTGCTGACAAATATTCCTTCTGGTCAGGAAAACTAGTCTCTGAAGGCCACAGAAAGTGCCTGTTCAGTCAACATTGGCAGTCCTCATAGAAAGGTCAAAGACACCATGTTAATCTTGGCTTTTATGAGGTTAACAGTTGTCTGAGGCGATTATTGGTAGCTAATAAAATACTTTTGGGCACAAATAATTTTTAACAGGGCAGCTGGCAAGAATGGATTTAAACCAGCAGTCTGCAACAGAAGGGCAGCATGCAGCTCTGAGGGAAAGCATATAAAGAAAAAGAAACCTGCCTGCTCCTCTCAAAGAAATGAGTTTGGGAAAGCAGGAGATAAGAGGAAGCTTCAGTAAATACAGATCTTCACCAAAGCTCAGAGACTGGAAGTATCCCTTGGCTCCAATTAAGTGTAATGAAGTGGCTTAATTCAGTATTACTTGAGCAAAGGAAAGAAAAACCTCATCTGGACAGTAACAGCATGAGCGTGTGACTCCAGCCCAGATGTGCGCGCTGCTGCATGGAATTGCAAGGCACTGCTGGCTGATCCCTAATGGCTAAAAACAAAACCAAGCCTGAGGCTAAAATTTCTTGCCAGTTACTGAATTATCAAACTGATTTTTGCCACTGTAGCCAAGGCTAAAAGCAAGGATTATATGGGCCCATTAGAAACTATCTCCTAGGTAGGGGTATATGTGGAGAGAGCATGAATGATCAGAGATCAATGCTGATTGAAACAGCACAAAAGCTTTGAGGAGAAATTTGACCCTTTCCTTGTTCAAAGCCATCAGAAATATGAGAACGGTACTTGTGGAGGTTCCAGGCTGTGAAATGCACATTGAGGGCAGTGTGGTCTAAGTACATTCTCTCTTAAAAGCAAAAACATTTTTAATACTGACTCACTTGTGTCAGTAATATTTTCATCTCCCCATTCCTTCCACCCTTTTCTAAGGTAAAAAAAATAGTGCCTAGAAACTAGGCTTTTGTTTTCTAACTGAACCGCAGCTAATGGCCACATTTTGTGATAACTCAAACTGCTGAAGTTGTCAGTGAGATGCTGTGAAGAGATTAATGAAATCCTCAGGATGGGTCAAGCTTGCAGCCAGCCGTCAGCAGTATGCGTTTCAGATTGTGTGAAGAAGAAGCTTTACTGACGTCTGGTTTACTCTGAGGGGGATGTCTCTGGGTTTAGAAACAGGTTGGGGACAGAAGGGTCTGACGCTGGGAGAGAGAACAGGCAATACCTCTTTGGATCTTTGGCTTCTGGCTCCCAGAGTTTAAGAGACTGGGCTGTTTGAAGGCTAGGGTGGATTTTTCTTTTTACCTGTGGTATGTGCAGAGAGCAGAGAGATTTGCCAAAGCACCAGTTCGGGAAGACAAGTGGCATCAGCTTCCAGCTGCTTATCCCACCTTTACCATATCTGAGGGGGCATTAAGTTTCAGCAGACAGGAGCTGCACAACCTTATCTCCTCCTTTTGGTGGTAGTGAAGCACAGCTAAGTCCTGTACGTGGGTTTACGTCTAAGGTGTAGCAATGATTTTGTGGAAGAGCCAGCAAAGCCCTCTGTGACTTCTGATACCTCTTGGGAGTGGATTGCCATGTAAACGAGACCTTTGCAAGGGAAAGGAAGAAATAAGTTTGTCCTTGGAAACAGCTCATTAATTTCTTTTTCCTTCTCAAAAGTTTCTGTCTCTCACCCAGAAAGGTGTCAGGTCAGGACTAGGGAGGGCAGTTTATGGTTGATCAAAGATATTAGGCCTTGGTTTGGATCATCAGTATGTTTTCAAGTGTAAATATCCTGCTAATGCAGACCTCAAACCACTCCCACACTGTCCAAACAACTGATCTATGAAAAACACAGTGGCCTGTGTTAGTGATCAAAGGAAGATACGGTACCTTAATGGTCAAGGTTTATTAAACAGTTTTGTTTGCACCCAGAATGAAATATGAGGACTTGGTCTGCAGAAAGATTCTCCTATATGATAAGACACGTGTGGACCCATAGCTGTGCCTTGCAGAGTGACTGCCTGGGGAGTATGTTCTTCTTCTACTGAACGCTAATTACTTAAGGGTTAAGGCGCTCATTGGTTTTTAGCTGCCAGTTACAGTGGTAATAAAGTCTTCCTCTTTGCAACAGGATATTTATACAAATGTGATCCGAGCTTCTAATCTAAAGGGCAAATTGATTTGCCGGCAGTGTTTATAGCTTAGAAAATAAATAACCGTCCTCAACTGGGTTTTGGAATGGGTTGTGTAATACAAATGACAAAGCTAGCATCAATCTGTTTCAAGTTGGGGTCAGATTTGTATACAGTGTGCATATATTTGTATATGATAGAACTGTTTCCATGATGCTATAGAGAAGTGTCTATCCGCATTTCAGTTCAAGTCCCACTGTGGCTATGTGATTTGTTGTGGTTTAGGGTGGCTGCTTTATAGTAGTTTAAAAGTCAAAGTTTTTCTGGATGAAACTTACTGGTTCCATAGCCAGCTGGCTTTTTCTGACAAAATGAAAAAAATAGCATATCAGTGCCCGATTTCTTTTCATGAAAGACAAAGATAAATTACTACCCTGTTCCCTCTCACCCATCTTCATGCCTCAAAGTGCGTTTAAATTCTGAGGTGTAGTATTGTAGCCATCACTGCAGCTAGAATACCCCTTAGTCTCATTAAATTAAGGAAATGAGAAACACATCTTCTGTCCCTGTAACGACTATTTCTCTTTTTATGTTCCTGTTGGTAAAATGTTCATTCCTCAGAGCTTGAAGCTCAAGACCTTGAGCTAGATGTGGGGGGACACCTTTGCACTCAAATACCAGTGTTGGCTTTGCTGGGGATTATAACGGGCCTGTAGGGTGAGCTTCCCACAGTCTTGGCATGGGGAGACAACATCCACTAGTTCTAGGCTCTGCCCTTCCACTGTTTGCCAGCTGCAGCCTTGAAACTGGTGTTTCACTCTGCTGCTCTTCCAGTGAGTCTGCAAGTCTTAGCCCTCTGCCCTTGCAGAGTTTACAGCCAGGGGCGATGCCTGCAGTGATACAGGACAGCCGCCTCAGCACAGGGGAGCTCTTATCAGACAGAAAGGTGGTGGTGTGAGACTGAGCTTACCTCTCCCTTCTGGTGTGCTCCTGTGTCTTGATGCATCCAGGATGGCTCTCCTCTCCCTGTGCTGAATTGCAGACCCCCTCCAGAGTGTCCCAGCATCTCCATTGTGTGCTTTCTCCTCCACTGGCTGTCAGTCTGTGCAATTCAGTGCCCAATTGCTGGCCTTCTATTTCACCTTGAAAGTAGGTGTCATTGTAGGTTGACAGCTCTTGGTATTTCCTTTGAAAAGGCTGCGATTTCAAAGTTTTATCTATTCTATTTATTAGTCCGTCATTAGTGGATAAGAGCGAATAAACTTGCTAGTTTGCTATATGCAGGAAAAATCTTACAGAAGGTTGATGTCAGTGCAAACTAAAGACTCGGATCCCAAGGAAGCAGGAGAGTATTTAGAAAGTGCGTTAATTAAAATGTAAATCCCACACACTTCTGTGCAAAATTGCCTTTTGAGAATGGGCTGCTAGGCAGTCTAGACTATTATGTCAACTTGTCTTTGAAGAAAAGTAAACAGAAAGGTTCAGCTGAGGAAAGTTTTAGAGACTTACAGTAATTAATGCTTTGGTAAATGGCTGTTGATGCGTAACAGTCCTTTAAACACCTGGGTAATTGCGAGCTTTGAAGTTAGGCCAAAATGTTGTTCCGAGATCCGTAATTAAAATAAGAGACCTTTAACTTGGTCATTTTGAAGGTGAGATTTCTGTTTGTTCTCACTGCCTCCCTGGTAAAACTTCTGCGTGGTTGGGGAAAGAAGGCCAGGGAGGGTGGGAAAGTAAAAAACCTAGTTCAACAGATGCTTCTTTAAATTTAGCTTTTTATAGCTTTGGTGTTTTTCCTGTAGCAAAGTTCCATGTTGTAATGTGTACCCAGAACAGAGAAATTATTTTAATGTGAACGTTTCACTAAGTATAGTAACTGAGATTAACCACTTGACCTGGTTACTAATTTGACTAAATTCTAATCTAATTAGTGTTCAATTAAAGAGAATTAACACCCAGAGACATTTTGTTGAAAGGTTTACACAGAGGTTTCAGTTAACAAAATATTTATCTTACAGCGGGAAAAGCACTGAAGTTAAATGCAAGCTGTTTCTCCTATAAATGCCCTGGGTACATGGTTGGGATGCCGGCGTTAAGAATAGTAGCTATATTTGATATTTATATCTGACAGATCAGCTCCCTCTCTGAGGACACTGGAGCTAAATCCTGCCTTCTGAATTATACAGGCCATATTTCTCCAGTAAACTGTGTACTTCTTTCTGTTTACTGCAGCCACTTGTGATTGCTCTGTTGACCTTTGCTTCTCCATCCTCCTCTAGAGTCCTCTGAAGGCCATGGAAACACTTCCATTCATTTCCTGGGACTTGAGACCATACTTTAGGGCCCCGATCCAGAACAAAGACCTCCTGTTCTGAGTTAGGAATCTCTAACTTGCAACTTCCCATTTAATGTCCTCTCTTGTCTCAGGAAAGTTGTTTCATCTCATTGCCCCAGTTTCTGCCATTCACTTGCTTCTCATTAATAATCTAAGGTTAATACATATTCTGCCTGCAGCACCTTTATTATGAAAATCATTAACTGAACTCATCCAGATGGTTAAGCACAGTGAAAGTAAAGATGAGACTGTCAGGCACCATAGTGACAATGAGATGACAGTAGCTGTATAAAACCCCAGAAGCAAGTTTAGACAGAAAGGATGCTGAAAAGCTGCCTGATTTGGTGATTAAATTAATCTTCTGTACACTGAATATCCTGCTATGCAGGTGCCAGAGGTCCTGTGATGTCCTTTGACATGCGGGGTTGCTTGGGCTTAAACGTCTGGGCTGACTCTGCTTTCTTCAGCCTGGGTTGAGAGAGCAGGTATTCCTCTTTGCTCAATGATGCTGGCTCATGTATTTCCTCTGGCCTTTCTTTTTCTATTTTTTTCCCCATTCTTCTTGCCCGCTTCCTGCTTCCCTTAGGTCCCATCTTGCCTCTGTTATTCTCAAATGCTGAAGTTTTCAGATAATTCTTTCATTAATGTGACCACGTACACGGTTGCGTGCTTTTGCTTGGAAGGCCACTGCCCGCCTCACTGCACAGGATCAATGTCATCAATTAATGGCTAGGAATTCAAGAGTTTGTTGCATGCAGCTTGCACAGTATATGATCTGTTTCTCACCTTCTTGTCCACCCTTTAGGTTTTGCTTTGACTATGGGCTTGCATCTACTTGTGCATTGCACTCTCCAGCATGGTATCTTACAGCTTCCTATACTATTTCTTATTTTGACATGGCTATAAGGCAAAGCTAGTGATGGTGTTCTCATCATGCAGATCAGAAGCTGATGCAAACACCCATGGCAAAAATGGTCTTTGCCAAAATCATCCAACAGTCCAGCAGCCGGAGTGGCAATAAGGCTATGTAGCAGCTTTAGTTCTCATGCTTCCCACCTTTCTTTTGCAGCCCTGTGGGAGAGGAATGGAATAAATGTGTTTTCTATGGTCTTCAGAGAGCAGAACTAGGGGAGGAAGAAAATTCCAGTTGTGAACATTGAAGCAAGACTGGAAGTGTGAGACTCACATCACTGGCATCTGTCACTATGTTCGTTGGCAGCTGTGTTGCTGCAGATGACAATGGTAGCAGGTTGTAGCCTTCTGTGAGCCATCAGTGCAGGAAGATTCCGGTAGTTTCCCTACTGCTTCTAGAAGCAGAGGGATTCCGAGTCAGGGATAATGGGCCTGATTCACAGAGGTTTGGTGGCCATAAGTACTTTTTACTCTCTTTTGTTTGCAGACTTTTTCCTTTTATCCAGGGTTCCTCCATCCAGTCCTTGCATGTCCATGTGTCCCCCACCACTGCAGCAAATCCTTCACCCTTCCCCTTCTAAATAGGTATTCTTTCTTTTCCACCCTGGGCCACCACGGGAGATCTCCCAGTCTCCATTTCAAGATGAGACATTGTACAGCCTTTTTGCAGGAGTAGTAAGAACATTTCTTCTCGTCTATGTGGCTGTAGGGAAAAGCAGTTTGCTATCAGTTGATACATGGTATTTGGTTTATCAAAGGGGAAAGGAGGGGAAGGTATGTTCCCTGCATACAGAAAGTCCAGAGGATTTTGTTGCTAAACTCTGAATCTCTATTGAGCCTGTGTGGGCAGCAATTTTCAAGTTCTTCTGCTTGGCCAAAATTGAAGTGATTTTCTTAAAGGAGGAAGGACATACAGTGTTTCTATTCTGAAAAATACAAAGGAGTGGTTAAAGACACTCAGCTAAATACTTGGGATTGGTTTTTATGTGAGTAATTTTCTTTTTTTCCCTAATTTTGTTGGAAAAAGGTGACTACTTTTTTAAAACTCTCATGCCATAAAACAAACTAGTAAGAAATTATATGCAATTTTGTGCAGCCTGGTGAAGTTTGGGTGACAAACATTAATTGAAAGCAGGCTTAAGCAGAAAGTATTAGAATGTGTTACCTGCTAGCATTGCTACTATGACAAAAGAATACCTGTGGGGTGAACCTTCAGTGTTGGCTTCTGGTCAAATAATGCAAAAGTCAGTTGAATAACTGATTGAAAACAAGTCCTGTATGAGACTTACTGCAAAGAGTTAACTGGATTGGAGAGCCCAATTGTTCATTTTTCTGCATTTTACAAGGGAATTGAAATCTTTCCAAAATGAGTGTGACATACTGGGCTAAAGTGGAGCATTCTGATTTGGTAGAATTGTACCATTGCTTATTACTTTTGTGGAGGACACTAAGGTGGGTTAGACCCACTGGAAGGCAAGTCCAAATTTTAAGTCAATCTAATAATGATGGCGGTTCAGTCTAGGGTGGGGGGGAAAGTGTGATTTGGTAGAAAGAAGAACTGCATTTGGACCTGAAAAATCAGTGTTATAAATACACGCTGGGAAGTGACTGGGTCCTATGCGGTTCAGCAGCATGAATCTAAGGATTATAGTGGATCACAGGATGAACATCAGTTAACAGTGTGGGTTTTGTGAAGAAGCCAAAATCATATTCTGACATGTATGAGTAGAGGCATAGTCTGTGAGATGCATCAAGGTTATCCTTCCACTGCACTCAGTGAGATCAAGTGAAACACATTCAATTTCCTGGAAAGATGGTGGAAATTCCTGAGGCTTGAAATCTGTCAGATCATGTCAGGCAAACATCTCTCAGGAGTGATGTAGAGGTAGTTGATCCTGCCTGGAATTCAGGGGAATGTGCTAGATGATGCCATATGGTGCTTTCAGACTTTACAGCTCTCTGGTATCTGCCTTCCCAAAGTGCAGGGCAATGGGGAATGTAAACTCTGAGCCTCCTCTTCATGTTTTTGAAGATCTGACTACTCCCATATGGTTGAGTGTTCATGAGGGTTTGCTTTTACGGAGTTCCCAATTGCTCTCCAGCCAGACATGTTTGGTTTGGGGGGATCTAACGCTGAAGTTACTGTACTCTGGAGGCTCCAGCGGGCATTGTCTGGAGTGGACAAGTGCCAGGAGGAATATGGCACTTAGAGGAGGGGAGGTAGGACAGGATATCAGAAAGCAATTGGTGTGAGGGGGAATGTCAGGTGGTAATAAAACCCTTTTTTGGATATAGTCTGTTTCAAGCACTGGAGAGGACCAATGTGTAAGTTGTATTCAGAGGTGGGAATGATCTAGCAGTTCATTCCTCTCTTAAACCTGGACAGGGTAAGCGTGGTCTCAGCTGCAGCTGCTGTTTGTGGCCTCCTTTAAGCAACACTTCAGCTTATATACGCTGCCTGGGAAAGCCCAACTCTTTCAACCTTAAGGTTTCCAAAACATGTAGCAGCTGGCCAGCCCCAGCCACTCACTGCTGTTGGAGGTGAAGGTCAGAGCTGTTTCTGAACCCTCTTCCCATTGGAGGAGCCATGGCAAAGACCCCTGTGGGAAAGGCTGCTGAGTCAACCACAGAGTGTGCGGCTACCAGCGAGGCAGAGGAAAGCCTCTATGCTGTAAAAATAGCTGCACTAGGAGCCCTAATATACTGAAGTGCTTATTTTTCCGTGTGTGATCTCATGCAAACCAAGCTGCTGGGCAGTATGACATAGCAGTTGGCCAAAAATAAAACATAACTCAATCAAAATGCTGGGGTTTTTTCTGAGGTTAACCTTTGATGGGTGGAAGGGACAGGTACCTGTTTTCTCATTTCCATGAAGTTATTGTTAGCAAAAAGAAATCCAGGGAGGAATAGAGGTGAAGATGGGATTGACACCCAGTATCCATTCTGTGGTGATGGCCACAGGTTAAGGATAGGAATTGTAGCTTTCTTGCACAGGAAAGTTATGCCTATAATACAGTGGGAAAATGTACATGGTGTTTCCTGGGTGCTTCTCCAGCTGATTTCATTGAACTCATTTCGTTGAGTTTTGATAGGCATTTAATGCTGCAAAAAAAGGTATGTATAGACTTGATGACATTTGAAGGTGAAGCCTATGAATGAGACCCCAGGGCCAAGAACCTGGGAACCAGGTGCTCTAATCCCTGTTGATAAGCCTTGGAATAATGTGTTTATAGTGGCCATCACTGCTTGCTGCTTGGCCTGTTAGTTAAGTTTTATTTTTTATAATTGTGTCAATTGTGGTGGGTCTGTGTTTTGGAAAGTGGGCTGAAACCATGCAACACCTTTGGCAAAGCCATTAAATGCCTGGAAATGCTGTTAGTTTGAGCACTGTCCTACTGGGCTAGCATTATACTCTTCAGGGAGAAGAGTACCTTACTAATCCCTTGCTGGTGGAGAATTGGACAGATCTGAGGAGCAGGATTGCTTTCCTCCAGCTTAGAAAATAGTGAAAAGCCTTTGTAATCCTGAATTTCACATGTGCAAGCATGTGCATCTCACGGCAAAACTCTGGATACAGACAGGCAGATTTTAGGCTTTGTTTTTTTCCTAGCTATTCACGTCACTTCTAATGACTTCAGGTTTTGTTTCTGTAGTGGCGAAAGCCAGGGGTGGAAATCCCAGACATCACAATATTAACATGATGCTTTTCCTCTGCAGGGCCTCTGACCTGTTTCTGCTGGACACACGGGTGGTGTGGGCCTCGGAGGAGGGCTGGCTGGAGTTTGATGTCACCGCCACCAGTAACATGTGGGTGATGAACCCTCAGCACAACATGGGACTGCAGCTGAGCGTGGTGACTCAGGATGGTAGGTTATGGGCAAGTTAACGCAAGTCACCTCACAGGTCTCTTGTATGATGTCTAGGTGTGATGCTAACAGAGTCTAGTTGTGATATGGGGGGGTGAGCACCCTGCCTTTGTAGGCAGCTGTAGCCAACAACACGAGCAACAACCTGAGGGCACATATAGAGGGCTGTCAGTTCTTGGCTGTCCCATGATGGACATGTCTTTCCTCATGAGTGAGGTGAGGTGTCTCTGAACAGCACCAGGATGAGCTGGTGCAAGTGGGCTGGGGTAGGGCACCAGTTCTTGGGTTGGAGGTGGAAGGGGGCATGAAGCTGGGGTTCCAGGTGGGGTGAGGTTTAGGGGTTAGAGGAAGAGAATCGAGCAGGGTTGTGGGTATGCGCCTCCCCATGTGGGATTATGGCAACCCTCCTGGCTGCTGCAGCTGCCGTCACTGCTCGGATCTCATCAAACCTGAGGTGGAAGCTGTGCACTGGAGAAGCGAATGCAGTCTTTGTGTATGGCTGTTTTCTGTGAGGGTGGCTGCAATGATAGCATTTCACAGTCCACAGAAACTTTGAAAGGTGGGAAAGAAGAGAAGAAATTGCAAAAGAGTGTGAAATTGAGTGTTAGAATATAAGCAGTGGGGAAGAATAGGATCTACATGAGCAGAAGGTGACTAAAAAGATGACTATGACATCTGTCGTCTATAGGAATCAGTCTCCAGCATTATGTTTTCTTCCTATTGCTTCATGCTGGAGTTTGGTACACCTATGAGGTCAAGTGAGACCAGAGGGGCTATCTACTGTTCTCCCTGAGGAAACGTTAGTGCCAGCTTCTACCTTCCCAAATGGACTGAGAGCCTGCCCCTGTGCTCCTGACAAAAGTACCCCATCTCTTTGCCCTCTGCTCTCTCCTAATCCCATCTCTGCCTCTCATGTTTCATGGGCAGCAGAACTAATTTCATGACACATCTGGGCTTTGTAGTTTATATGTCTATCTCTATACCTTTTCAGTGCCTAAACTGAAGTAGAGATGCCATTGGGATACCAAAGACCCAGGTGCTGCAAGCCCCTCATCCAGGATGGATGGAGTGCTGTCTTAAGGATATCCATGGGTCATGGTGGCAGGAGGGGAATGTTTAGTGATTAAAAAGGAGAAGTATGAGCAGGAAGAAAGGAAACACTGCCGATGGGGATGCCAAGATGTTGGACGGAGCAATCCAACCGCACTTTTTGTCTAACACTCCCTTTTCTGTTTGGTTTGAAGGTTTCAGTGTAAATCCTAGAGAAGCAGGCCTTATGGGCCGGGATGGCCCTTACGACAAACAGCCTTTCATGGTGGCCTTCTTCAAAGTGAGTGAAGTTCACGTACGGACCACTAGGTCAGCAACGAGCAGGCGCCGGCAACAGAGTCGAAACCGCTCCACTCAGGCTCAGGATGTTTCCAGGGTGTCTAGTGTCACAGGTAATGATGCAACACAGGTAATCATCCAACACAAGCTGGGCCGACTTCTTGTCATGTTCCCATTTGCTCTGAGTGCAGAAGCAAGAAGGAGTATGTAAGGTGGGATGCTCTTGGGGGGAAAGGTTGTATCTGCAACAGGGGTCTCACTTAAAATGAGACTTACAGGAGACCTCTTGAATCCAGGGTGGAGTCCAGACCTCCATTTGAACTTGCAGCCATTGACTTTATGGGGCCTGAGGTGTTTTAACCCTGACTCTTGTGCTTGTAGGTTGCTTGGTAAGCAACATTTGCCTAGCAGTGTATAGTAGGTGAAATGCATTTTCAGGCAGGCAAAGAGGATTGCCTGTTTGCAGTGGAAATGTTGCGTGTTGCAGGTGTTGTACAGCAGCAGCCTTGTGAGTGCTGTTGTGGGCTGGTGGGACAACACAATAACTCTGAAATTTTGGCAAAAATTAAGTGTTGTCTTCTGAGTCTTGTCTATTTTCTAGCCACTGTTCCCTGCATCACAGTGCTGCAAGGTCTTCATTCACTGAGTACCTTCTTTCCTCTCAAACATTTCAGCCTGTTCCAAGTTACTTGATTAATTTGCTTATGCTGCCCCCTTCATTTCCAATAGGATCCCTGCTTTTCCTGTGTCCATACCCCAAGGAGGAGAGGTGGCTGTATTTTTTACTCTATGTCCAGACACAGCACAGGGAGATGAAGCAGCACTGCCAAAACTTAGCCAGCGTGAATCATTAGGCTGTCCCCTTCTCTTGCATGTGCACCCAAAGAGGCCCCATGCGGCCTGTGGCACTGGGAGCCTGCTGGGACTCAGAGCCAGGTTAGGAACCCCTCCAGGGCTGGCAGCCAGGCTTTGGGCATGGCTGTGTCTCAGTGCAGTCCCATTGCTCCATCCCAGCGTGGTGATGGACTTGCCCTTTGGGCTAGTGCGTGCCAGCAGCCGTTGGCCACCAAGTGGCTGTTGTGTGTCCTCATGGTGCATGCTGCACCGTGGCCATGGGTTCCCGTGCCATGTCATGCAAGTGCTGGGCTTGGCTGGGTGTGAAGTGTCACTTCATGGATTTTAAGGGCAAAAAGGGTGACTCGGTTCTCCAGCCTGACCTCCTCATGGGAGGCTGGCCAGAGGAGTTATCATCTAATCTGGTGTGAGAGCCCTCTGTAGCCCTGCAGCTGGGAGATGTCCATCAGTCCCAGTTGCTGAGATGTCCTTTGGTCCTGGTTTTCCTTGGAGTCTCCAAGCTGCAGTTTTAAAAGCAGGCTTCAGGGCTATTCACTGGGTTACTTTCCCATGTGGTGGGCTTGCCAATGGCATTAAGTAGTTTATTCATCTGTGTGTTATGAAAGCAATAAGCCCAGTCATTACGCAGGCAGCATACAGTTCTCACACTCAGGTGGGCTCGGCTGCTGCACTCCCTCCATCACAAGAGCCAATATTTTAATGCATTCACAGGGTTTTGGGGAAGTTACTTGCTGCATTGCTGCTTTGTGGCGCTGGTGGCAGAGTCAGGATAAGCTCCGAATTTTAATCCCTAACTCTACAAGCTTCACAGTGCTAAAAACGAATTTTCACTGCTATTAAATCAGGCAATGTGACTCAAAGCTCCAGAGGGAGCAGAGATACTGGGCAAAAAGGGATCATTTCTACGTCGTTGCTTTCTTGAATATACCACATATTAGGTCATAAAATTATAAAATGACAAAGAGGGAAGAAATAGTTGGTCATTCTGTGGTCTCGAGGGCTGTTTTGAGCTCTTCCACCTCAAAGCCAGCTTTAATTTAAAACCTGAAATTTGGCAGTTCAGTAGTCAGCAAGGTATAGTTGAGCCGCTGTGGATTTAAGGGGGGGAAAGGAGGGGAATTTAAAGTTAAGATGTATGTTTAGTTGGTTTCTGTGTTTGGAATAGAGACTACATCAGCTTATTTTCCTTTCTAAGTGTGACACTCTTAGACACTGTTCTCCGTAAGAAGTGGTTGATTTAATAGCCCAAGAGGCACCAATGACTGATACATGTTTTTAGTGTTAAAGAGATCACAGGGATTTTTTGGGATTTCATTGTGTGAGTTCCTACATTCATGCCCTGATGATGCGTGGCAGGGCTGGAAAAGTGTTCACTCCAGGATGAAGCAGTATGTGAGCTCAGGGGTGTTACCCTGAAGGCTGCCTTGCTCTTCTAAAGGTGCCCTGATGCATCTGGACCCAAAGCAGGTGCAGAACTGGGATGCTGTAGTCCCTTCCTGTGCATCTGCCTGCCTGCACATCTTCCTCTCACTGTATCTTACATCACATCAGATTTTTGGTCTATGGTCTTCCCTGAGCTAGGATTGACGCAGCCTATCAGGGGCTGAGGGCAGTTTTTCTGCTGGAGACCAAGGCAGCTGGCTGGCATTGATGTTTTTTTGTAGATGGAACCTTCCTTCCTCTATGTTAGTGAATACACAGGGCTTTCTTTCTTCAGTACAAAAATGAACCCCTTTCCCAAAAGATGCTGTGAGTTGGGGTGGAGTGGTACGTTTAAAAAAGCCCTATTTACTATCTAAATATGGAAAGCATTTCAAGTCCTGCCGTTCAGAGTGCATGAAGTATGCTGCTGGGCTGGTACTGGATCTGGTGAGCTGGCAGTGTGGGGTTACATGAAGCCATGCAGGACTGAGACCCTGCTGTGCTCCCTTTGATGTGCAGTTGTTCTGCAGTCAGCACCAAGTGCTCAGATGCTAAGGTTATGGCTGTGGCATAAGAATCTCAATGGTCTGTATTTTTTCACCAAGGAAGCTCACTTCCCTGTATTGTCAACATGTAATTATGGCTGGCTTATGTAAAGCAGAATTGAGTAACCCCCATGGCTATAAACTGCTTTGACAGAGAGTCCTGCGTCAACGCACTTCTGGAGCCAAGCTCTGTTCTTATGCAGAAGGAGGATGAACACGAAGAATAAGACATTCATCTGTTGAGATGGAAAACCATATGCCAGTTCTAGCCCAGGACATGGAGGAGGAATGAAATGGATGGGAGGAGCATGCAGGTGTTTCTGTTCTGTTGGCTGTAAGACCTGGAGGCCCGCGCTCAGCCATGTCTTGAATTGGGTTTTGCTTGTGCTCTCAGACTCCAGGGCTGCCCCTCTAGTTAACCTGAAGAGCTGGGGACTCTCCTTAACAGGCAGTGAACCTTGAGCCTAAGGACTTTGCCATCATACAGCCAGCTCCTTCATGACTTACAGTTCCTGTACGGAGCTGTCTCTGTCCAGCGGTGATAACCCTCCTCTTATGGCAGTCCTCAGGCACATCCCTTCCCATCAGTCCCTTCTTAAGGAGAGAGTCACACTTAAACATCTGACTTGGGCTGCACTGTCTGCTCTGAGTGAAACTCACGCAATGCCCCTTTTTGGGTCCTTCTCTTTAGCCACCCCGTCGCCTCTGGAACTGCTGTGAGGTGCTCCATGAGAAATGAAGGGCCTCTCCAAGTGGCCTTTCCTTCCAGCAGACATGCACGGCACCAGGCAGATTTCTCCACATACACAGGAAACCAAATACCACAAAGGGCAGTATGCAGAAACACTGAAGGCAAATAAGGCCAAATGCTTCCATGATGGCAAGGGTCTTGTTAACAAACATCATTATCTTGCAGCCAATCTTCCCTTTAGTAAGAGCACTCAGATGCAGACTGGAGTGCTGTGGCCAGCATTTCTGTACGTGCCTTCACATGCAGGTCCACGTCAGCCCGACATCTCCCTTCTTCCCACCCAAGCAGATCGCTTTCATGTGAAGTGGGCTGTTATTAACTGTGTGATCAGTTTACACCAGCTTTATCCGGACAAATCACCAAAGTCAAACAGCAAGAAGAAGGGGCTGGCCCTGGAGACCTCTGTCAAAGCTATTTTGAATCACAGAAGCAATTAATTACCGTGTGGAATTTGGTAAGCTGGCACCTTGGGAGCAGCAAGGGTGTTCTCAGACGGATCGACCTCAGTAAATATTTATATATTCTTTGCCAGCACTTAACGTGGGAGAGGATATAGGAAATCTAAGGTGGGTGCATAAGTATCTGTAGGAGGAAGACCATTAAGTCAGGCTATTCTCTCTCCCCTTTCAGCAACACACATGCCAGTGTCCAGCCTTAAGAGAAACATCTGTGCTCGCAGAAAGTCAGACTTATGTTCTGATGAAGGCAGACAACGTTCAGCGCAAACAGGCCACAGACACAAGCCATCTTCACTGTGCTGTTTTAACTGCGCTGCCCTGGAAGTTATTTTTAAGTGTAGAACCAGGGTTTTTTTTTAAATCTCTGTTTTAGACAGAATAGTTTGCAGTCTGATTAAATGCAGTGCCTTGTAAATGCCAAGCTAGTGTTTCTGAATTGCCACATTCAGGGGAAAAAAAAGACACAATTTTGCTAAACCCACAATGAGCTTATAGGAGCTCCCTAAACTCACTGAGATTTTGAAGGTCTCTGGCAAACAATCCTTGCAATTCATGTCATGGCAATGTAAGCTGGGCCTGTGGTGGCTATTTGCAGTGACCCCCCCACTGCAGGCTGCCTCCTTTCGGCCCTCCTGGCTCCCTGCTGCAGGGCTGGCAGGAAGGGACATGTACCCTGTTGTCTCTTGGCAGCTGGATCTTCCACTGCGAACCACCTCCAATGGCAATTTGGGCTGAAACAGGTGAGCATGCTGGACTGGGGTAGCTGATACTGCTGGGCTCTGGGGAAAATGTGTCGTGGAGGCCAACTTCAGTAGCTCGGTGAGCTCTGTCTCGCCACCAGAAACCCTTTACTGTGTGGATTCTTCGTTAACATGTTCTGCTTCGTGTAGCTTGTTAAACAGCTCTTTTTTTAACCCTTGTGTTTTCTTAAACTTGTGGTTGCTCACAGCCTTCCTGCCCACTCCTGTTTTCTCTGCCTGCCTTGCCTTCTCCCCTTTCCTGTAGCTGATCTGGGTAAGGTGTAGCTGGATTTGGATTCTGCCCACTCGATTGCAAATAGGTCAACTCCACTGTAACTCCCTATCAAATACAGATGGTTTTCCCCTAAGAAAACTACACATGTCCCATTGAAGAACAATGAAATTGTGGTCTTGGGTACCTAAATGAAAGCCTTTGACCGTTCAAAGTATCTTCTGCTCATTATTTTTCCCCTCGTTATGATCAGATCATTTAGAAACATCTCAGGCTAGGAATCTGCTCCTGGGCTGAGGCAGGGACTGAAAAGCTTCCTCTGAAAACCCCACCACACCCGGGTTTCTACTGGGTATGTCTGGTTTGAAAGTAGGAAGCTTGAATAGAGACACTCACCCCTGTCCTTGCTACTGAGTGCTCCTGAAAGAGTGAATGTTTATGCTGCAGCAGGCTGTTAACCAGCGCTGCTCACCTGATTAAATCCGTGATTGAAGCGAAGCTATTGAAAGCCTGAAATGCAATCCTTACAGTTTAAAACCCAAACTGCTTCTAAAAACAACTCTCTAATCTTTGGTGGTTTGGAGGCTGGGTTTGAGGTGTAGGGTTTTTCTCAGCCCTCAGTGTTAACTGTACCCAGCTGTGATGCTGTGCTGCCCTTAATGTCAGTTGGATGTGCTTTTAGTATTATAGTTTTTCCTTTGAATAAATATTTGCATTTGTAGTTCCCAAACTTTGGGGGGGGTGGTGGAGGGAAGAAAAAGAAAGGCTTATTCAGAGCCAAGGAAAAAGTCACTGAAAATATTTTTCTATCCCAGCTGCCGCATCTGGGGAAAGCTACGCCGGGAGGGTGCCCTTTCAAGCCGCATTAAGGGCGCTGGGGGGCTGGATAGCTGAAAGGCTCAGGACAGCGGGATGCAGGCACATCAGCATGTGGCATCTGCCTGCTGATGGAAACGCCTTTACTTGCAAATGAGGCGTGTGAGAGGAGAGGAGGCCCCTGTGGGTAAGGCACTGGAGCAGAACATGGCCAGTCTGGGTCTAGCTCTGGGATGAGCACACACGTGTCACCGCACGGATGGGGACTGGGGCTCCCACGCTGCTCAGCCGAATTTGCTGCCATCTCTTCCTCTTGTGTTTCCCGTGGGTGCGAAGCTCGGGCTCGGCAGCCACAGCCGGTGGCCAAGGCACCCAGCTGCAAAGGTGGTGGTTTCTGTGGCTGCTGCGCTGAGGTCCAGCAGCCCCGTGAGGCGTGACGGAATCAGTCCCTGCCCATCAAGGCTGGATGTGTGCAGCCACCCAGGGGTGAAAGGCCCCTCTGTCACGGCTCAGCTCCTCCGCGGTTCCAGGTGTTCGCCTGTGGAGCTGCCTCTCATTCCAAATGTAAATGGGAAATTCCACTCGCTGTCAAAAGCTACACTTTGTAGGGCCATCGGGAGCAGCTCCTGCGTGGTTGAACCATCCTCATACATTGTGCCATGGCAAGGGGGAAGTCTGTGGTCAGGGCTTTGCACCCTGTGCCCCCACTTTTCTGTGCAGTGGTGGCACTAAGGAGCAAGTTAATGTTGACAGCGCATCAAATCCTGTGTTATCTGCGGATAAGCAGGTTAGGGGAAGGAGAAACTTGTTTTTGAGAGCATTGCTTGTGAAGGTCCAAGAGCGGTAGTGGTGCATGGAGCTGTGTGTGATGTCTGGCGCAGGCTGGGGGTAAGGCACAGAGAGGGATGGGGACATGGCTTCACTGCCTGTGGGACATCTTAGCTGTCTAAGGACCAATACAGGGGCACAGGATGATGATCAACCTTCCCAGGGCTGTAATTCTCTCTGTAAGTATGTGCATTTTGCGCTTAACCACCTAGGGTGGCACACGTGGGAAACCATGGCTGTGGAAGAGGGGTGAGTTTGAGCACCCAGCAGGGATGCTCGAGCAGCCCAGCCTGTGCCTGGCTGAAGGAGTAGTTTTATTTTTAAGCAGTCATTTTACTGGGGATGTTTTACAAGCGCTGTTTGTCAAGTTATTGAAGGCAGCTGAAGGAATTATAAGCCAGTCACTGTTACTTGGGTGCCTCCATTCCCACAGGCATCTTAAAAGCGTCAGTCCCGCTTTGAATGTCCCTCAACACCCTTATCCTTCTGGCTGCTGAGGGAGCTGCTGTTTCTCACTGCTGAGCCCACAGCGTGCACACATCTGGCCAGCTGTGCCCTCCAGCGATGCTCTGCCTGGTTTACTTTCTAAATTCCTGTTTTGTTCTTTTTCTTTTAACAGATTACAACAGCAGTGACTTAAAAACAGCGTGCAGAAAGCACGAGCTTTACGTTAGCTTCCAAGACTTGGGATGGCAGGTGGGTGATGTTTCTCTCTGGGTAAACTAGACATTTTGTTATGAAATGTTATCTAAACAGTGTCACAGTAATTCCACTCGAGGCTTCCATTATGCTTTAAAATGTCCCTTGTGTCTCCTCACTAAAACCAGTCACAGGGAAGGGCAAATAAATATTGATAGTTGCGACATTTGATAAGATCCAGAGGAAGCTTGATACTTTATGAGATTCAAATATACCGTCATTCTCTGTCACTCACGGGAGTCACGGTACGGGCAGGGGCTCATATTCATGTGCCTCTAATGATAAGGAAAAAAATCTGATGTTAAGCAGTGATTTTAAACAAATGAAGTTTTTTTTCTAGTGATCAGCCCTAATTTTAACCTTGGCCATTGTGTTGAAATCCTCCCCCTCCTGCCCCACAATTAGCACTGGCTGCGGTAGGTGGACTGAAGACTGGGTTTAGTTGCAACACCATGAGTGAGGCCAGGGAGTTGTTTAGAGTAAGTTATTTAGGACCGTTATGTATAGAGTGTCAGCAAACATCACGTTTCAAAGAATGCCCTCATGGACTCTTTTTAATTCATTTATTTGTTAAAATTCTTTCATTCAGCACTTCTGTGAGGGAGGTCCCGTTTAGATCAGCCGATGTTTTTACCAGATTATAATTCAGGATGTCAGGGCTACCCCTGCTGCTTCTGTAATACCCAACACATGAAAATCCTCTCCCACTTAATAGGACAGCAACATTTTTTTGTAGCTTATGTCAACTCCAGCCCACTGGCCACAAACGCGGCTGCGTACTGACTCCATTCCCATTACTTGTTAGTGGCTTTTCTTTCTACTTGTGCACAGTCTTTCCACCTCCTCCCTAGCTTGTTTGCCCTGCTTCCAGGCAGGACGTGTATTCCAGTTGTGAAGTTCACGGTCTAGAGGGCACTGCCTTCACCTTTCTAGTTGCAGAAAGGTAAGATGTTGCCAAAGAAAGGCCACAGACCAGCAGGAGTTGGAATCCAGTTCCTACTTATTGTAGGGACATGATGGGCAGCGGCCCCCTGCAGTTGCTGGGCACTGCTCTCTCCTTCAAATCTTTTAGCAGAGCACTTCACTTATTCTTATACTGCATTAAACCTCAAGTTTAATTACATGGCCTGTACTGGCTGCTGTAGTGGGAGAGTGACTGTCTTATGAAAAGCAGCTCGGTTTACCGGGTGCAAATTATGGGTCAGCTAGTACAGAAAAGTGGAGAAGTGGTTTTGCTATGCCCAGGTATTCTTACGTTAGCAATCAACTAGCAGACGTGGCTAGTAAAGCTGCAGCAAGGGCCTGGCTGCTTAGGCCTGCTGTAGCAAACTGCAAGCTAACCCAGGTAATTGTTGTCAGGTAAAGGGGAAATCATCTAAGAATTACGTGCATGTGAAGTGCACCAGTGCATCCTCCTGCAGAGCCTGACACCAAGGGAGGCGAAATGCCTCCTGAGAGTTGCTGATGCTTTTAATTTACCTTTGGCTCTTTTGTGTCAGCAGCAGAGAAGCTGTAATTACTTTAATATCCCCTTGGTGAGGAGTCATCTTCTTCTGTAGCACGGCATAGATTGCCACTGGGGCCACCTGCTTGCACGTGCAGCGCAGGTTTGCTGTCCTGTGTCTCCTTTAGGAGGCTGGTAGAGGTGGAGAAGCTGTTATGGTGCTGCTACTTCGCACCTTAGCAGACTAGTCTCCTTACATAAGAGCAGATAAGGTAATGTGTCTGTGAGGCACCACACCAGTGTTTTATATTGCCATTCTGGAGCTCCCTGGTTGAACTGTTCGTGTGTGCACACAGATGCATGTACATGACTTTCTCCAGGAGGGAACACCAGCTGAGACAGTGACTCAGCCTCGGAAAGGTACTTCAGCTAGAGGGCCTAACCTGCAGGAAATACTGGAAAATAAAAGCACCCAAACCACAATCCCCACGGGGCAACCCAGCAAGAGTTTTAGGAATACAGCTCTTAGTTCATGGCAGTTAAGCTGTGCATAGACGTGCACCATTCTTTGGACATTAAAATCAGTGTGTCCATGGAAAAGTGATGGCTCACAAAAAAACCCGAACCCTAACAGCTTCAGTGAAAACACATTTTCACCCTCAAGAAAAGAGTTAGTGGAAAATTTTCAGCTGCTCTTAATTGCATGCAGTTGTCTGTACAAGTTGGCAACTCTTTAATTTGAATCACGTTCTGTTTGTTTCCTAAAAAGGACTGGATAATCGCTCCAAAGGGCTATGCAGCCAACTACTGTGATGGGGAGTGCTCATTCCCACTCAACGCCCATATGAACGCAACCAATCATGCCATTGTACAAACTCTGGTAAGGCTCCAGAAAGCTCGATGCCAAAGCAATAGGTGAATTTGTAAATGAGTTACAATTGTCTCACTTGTGTTTTCTTTTTGGCAACAGGTTCATCTTATGAATCCTGATTATGTTCCCAAACCATGCTGTGCACCTACTAAACTAAATGCCATATCTGTTCTTTATTTCGATGATAATTCTAACGTAATCTTGAAGAAATACAGGAATATGGTAGTAAGAGCTTGTGGATGTCACTGACAAACACTCTTCACATGGACTATGTGATTCTACCATGAACTTCCATACCACCTTCCCTGCTTTGATGAACTACCTGACCTTGGAGGAAAAATAACTGATGGACCACCTTTCAGAACACCATGTATGTGCCTTGTGGGAGGAAGTGGAGGGCAGTGAGGACTACATGCTGGGGTGCAAGCAAGCTGCTGGACTTCTTACAGACTGACCCAATGCCGCGGTGGCTGCTCAGCATTGCAGAGCCGGAGTGCACAAAGCAGCAATATGCCCACACATGCTTTATTTGTCTGGGATGGTCTTAATCTCACATAGCAGCTTGGCATTTAGCAGTTTTGGATGTGTGCTGCAGTTTTACCAGATGGGCACTGGACACCCAAAACAACTGAGTCTTTTTAGGGAGATGGAGAAAGATGAGGGGAGAGACAAGGGGAAGCTAGAGTAAAGAAAGTGGTGTTAGCACTTCAGGCTTAGAGCATCCATCTTGTATAAGATACTAAAAAATTCCTAAGGTTAGGAATTGCCTTTTGCCTAGAAGGACCAGTTACTACACATAGCTTGTTAGTCTCCTGAAATCTGTCACGACGGATTCATCTTAAATTGTGCCAAAGCAAATGTTTCAGTTCTCTTATTCTCCTTGCACAGTTTAAGTCAGTCTGATCCTGAGAGAGTAAGGTGGCTTGGCTGCACCCTGTGTTAGAAACATTAGTGCGAACTCAGGCCCTGGCTGATCTTTCCCATTCATTACTTGACTGAGCAGTATAACTTCATACACTTGTTCTTATGCAACTTCCTTCCACTCCCGTGGAGCTGCCTCATCTACTACCACTTGCCCAGGAAGGAAGAGGGCATGCTTTGACAGCTGTAATTCAGACGTAAGAGTTTAGGGGCCATTCATTCTCTGGCTGGACAATTTATTTACAGGAAGACAGAATGTCAACAACATAGGCAAGTCTTTGGCCAACCTTCCCCAACCAACTCACGCAACTAACAAACTGGTATAAAGGATACATTCATAGTGTAGCCACCGTTTGTCTAGCAGAAGCTAATAGCAAATTGTTTTGATCGATATTAAACTTGTATTAAATGCACTTACCTCTAATTCTTGCATTTAAAAGGCTTCTTGTAAATACAAGCTATAATTTATTGCACTTGTCACTGTATATTCATTGTGCTGTATCATTTATAGAAAGACTGCTTTTTTAAAAAGTTTTTATTTAGAAAAATCTCAGTGTAAACAATTGTACCACTCTGATTTTATACAAGAAACTCATGAGATTGTGCTTCACTAGAAAGTTGTTAAAAACGTGATAATAAAGGCTTCCTTTAAGGCAGAAGTATACACATTGATCTAATACATCTGCCAGCACAACACTTAAGCTTTCACTGTGGCTTTTTCACCCTTACACATTTTTAGATTGAACAGAAACAAAAGTTCTGGACAGACAGTGAAGTGAAGTACCAGGAGAAATTCACTGATTTAAAAGTTCATTGCTGGTTTGCCTTTTTTTTTTCCTAAAAAATACCCAACCTACTCCATATGATGGACAAAAATCAGCATCTTGACAGTATAGTCAAATTAGCAATCCTCATTCCATGAGTTTCTGTGTACACGACATGCAGAATTCAGTCCTTGGTTTGCTGTTCTCTTTGTATCGTGACAGTCTCTGCAGTGTAAATTCTTTGGCTTTCAGTTATTTCTGACATGGAACACCTTATGCACCAAAGAATAGATCCATCTTATAATCCAAGGCACCACAGAGCACGTGGTCCTGGCATTCAAACTTATCAACGCTTACAGCTTCAAAAAAGGTTAAGGCTCAAGGAAGAAGAGTGGGGAACTATTTTACACTACTGTAGAAGAGCTGAATGGGGAAAAAGAAGTTAAACATTGTACTACTCAACGCAAAGTCTGGATTCAAGCGAGGGTAGGAAACACGTGTCATCAGCTCTGAAGTCTAACTGATCGTTTAGTACTAACGGGGCAGTTATAATAGCGCCTGGTCACTTTGGCTCTATATAAGTAGAGCATAGTTACTCCTCTGGAGCTGGACAGAAGCAGCCTACGACAATCCACCTGACACATGTATGCTATGGCATCAGTAATGTTCAGGCACATGTTACAGTACCATCACTTTCATTATGGCTACACCTCCCATGCTGAGAGGATTAACAAGTAATAACCAGCTCAGGGTGGCCTGGTATCTTCCAAAGGTGTGTGTATTTTCAACCTCCCGTGACTTTCCATTTCTTAACCAGAAGCTATATTAAGACAAACAGGGTATAAGTACAGTTGTAGAGGCAAAAGTGACTCAACTCAGCTGTAGCTTTTACCTTTCTAGTAATGGTAGGCAGTTTATAAGGATTACTTTTGAACCAAATTTAACCTGAATACAAAAATATTCTACTGGTGCCCTTAAGCTGGTTTTCTTCATGTATTTTAGTCTCAAAGGAAACCATTTACACTTCATTGCGGGAAGGCAGAAATGCAGTAATACTACCAACGCTGAAAATATTCTCAGTTTGCACAGTAACTACTTGTTACTTTTCCTTCACACACAGGGTAGTATGTCTTTAACACGCACACAGAAGGAAGATACCAATGTTTTGTACATTCAATTTCCTAAAAACAAACAAAAAACCCCTGCTCCAATCCCCTCCTCCCCCCAGATATACTATTTGAAAATTAGCAATGGTTGAAATCCCTCAGCTACTGTACAGAGACAGCCAGGGATGGAACATCTAGACTTGACTTTTATTACAGTTCATCCCTTGCCTGACGCAAGACAAAGCTATGCAGTGATTCAAGGTCTCTTGTGCCATTGTGTTCACTGACTTTCTTTCCACCTCGGAAAAGCAGAAGTGTAGGATAACCACGTACCTTCAAAAGACACACACACAACAGAGACTCGTTATGGATGTCAAAACTCATTGGTATCCTTCACTTGTATTTACCTGACTATGAAAAGCCACCAAACCCCTCTAAAACAATAAGCTACTTTAACTGAGAAAAAAAAACGCCAAACCAACCCAAACACCACCCCAGAGCTTCCAGTTATCATATTCACAAAGTCCAAACAGACATGCTTATTATATAGCGACAGAAAGGTGCAATAAATAAAACTAAAGCTAACCAGAGCAACTTGGTCTAGTGGGAGGTGTCCCTGCCCCTGGGAGTGTGGTTGGAACTAGGTGCTCCTTAAGGTCCCTTCCCACCCAAACTGTTCTATGACTCTATGACCTAGGATAAGTGACTGGGATAATACATGTTAATCTAGGCTCTTGGAATGGCAGTTCCAGCTCTATTGTCAGTTGTCTGCCTACCAGCACCAGAAGACTTTTTTTATTTCCCCTAGAAATAGAACTTTGCATCAGCTACAAGAAGACTGCTTTGGTGCGCTCTCACAGAGAGGGAGGCTTCTTAAATTACGGACTTCTTCAGCTTTATCCAGTAATGAGAATGACCAAGTCTGACAAACAGGCCAGGAAAGAAATGGTGTCACCATGTGCTGTTCTAACTACCTGCCTCTTGTTTGGCTAACAGAGAACACAGCTGTGCTGTCACCAGGCACCTGCAGCATAGGAGCAGCTCTGCTGCATGCTGGAGCTGCTAACATTTGGTACACAATACTATCCTGTTCATTTCGGATCTTTCACACTTACAGAAAATCTGCTGCAGACGTTACGTTCCACAGTGCAGTCTACTTCTGCTATTTTGACATCAGTCAAACCTGGAAATTGCTCTTTGGCAAGGTTCTCCCAAGTTGGAGCCAAGTTCTTACAGTGACCACACCTAGAAACAAAAGAGGGAGATTTGTTTAGCAGATACACCTTTCGGTTTATCTCTACTGTCTTGCTGCAATGGCTGCAAGTTTAACCAGCTGCCTTTCCTATCCCCTAATGATTTGGCCCTCCAACTCCCTTGCACTATTGTGTCACTAAATGAGCTAAGAAAATGAGTGATTTTTTGTAAGTGTAGCACTGAAGTAGTTTCTGGCTTTCATTCATCTCATCTGGAATGCTATTCTGGATGTCAGCGCATTAACATTTTACCCTACAGAAAATATGAAGCCAAGTAAAGATGAGCACAGATATTTAAATGAGGAAAAAAGCCAACCAAGAAACCCACATTTTAAGTAAGGCATAGCATGTCTGTAGTACAAATTAAATTTTCAGGTAGCATGTGCTAAAGCTACATAGCCCAAGTTTAATTATTTATAAGATTTTAATTTCCCTATTAAATTTCTTCCAGTTCCTAATGGCTTCCTTGACCAATATATAGTAAAGTATTAATTTTGTTTATATTTTGAACTTGGCTTAGCCAAGTTCATAACTTGAACTTCTTACTACTGCCTTCCGTCAAGAATAATTCCCAAAGCACTTCAAACTTTAAAGCTGCATTGCTCATTCTGTTCTAACCCAGCTGCAGCTTATTTGGGTTTGTGAAAGAACCTCATAATTGCCTTGAGACTGGATCAGGGCATTTACAAAAATAATAGAAGATGTCTCAGCCAGAGTTTTCTTAATGCAAGCCAGTGTATATTTGAACCACCTTGTTAATACCCAGTGACAGCATAAAAGCATTTCTGACCATGCACAAAAACTATTAGAACAGGCTGATTTTATGCTTACTATGCAAGTTTACATTAATATTTATCCAAAAGGAACTGAAAGACAGAGCTAGCAAGCAACATAATAGTGTTTGCTGAGCCCTACACAACTTAATCCATTTGGAAGAGGAAAAGGTCCTTTATATGCAGAGCACTACAACTGTATACATAAGCCTGACTTTCAAAGCTAAAACTAGGATGGCAGCTACATAAATATAGGAAGTATTTTCCTCAGTGGTGGATTTCTGAATATTGCAGCGGGGAGCACAGACTGGTTTATGAACCTGACTCTGCATCCTGAACCACCACGTCTCAGCTGACTACCCGACACTGATGGTATCTGTGAGATCCAGCAGCACCCCATCAGAATCTCATGAGATGAGGATATAACTTAAGTGCAGTATTAGTAAGAAAAGTTAATTAAAAAGGGAGCCTTTCTTTATCATCATCTCAAACTTTTCCAGAAAATTTTCTCAAATAATGAACTCCTATATATGCCAACAAGCCCTGGGTTCAGAAATCAGACTAGGAGCTGCTTTGTGCACAGGTGTAAATTGAATTTCCCAGCCAGTTCTGCTGGTGGTGTGGTAGCAGCGCAGGCACAGATTCCATATCAATCCCTCACAGCACACAGAGGGGATAAAGGGAATGAAGAAAGAGCACTGAACATGAAGGGGGCTATGTGTGTGCATATGGGCAGAATATTTCTTAACACAGTGGTGACAGATACTTGCCCACATCCAAAAGCAGGTCTTTCAGGTATAAGAGAGTACAGAAGCGGGCCTCAAGCAGTAAACCACACAGGTAAAAAAGGTGACAACACTGGGAAAGACTTCATCATTCAGATTACATAAGACAACACTCTCCCTGGTACTTTTTGCCTACAATAAGAAACACATTCATGCATTCATGCCTACTGCCAAAGTTAAGCTGCAATCTTTTGATACTCTTGAGCATATTTAAATATGGGTTGCATTTGCTTGTGTTGCTTTGTAATGGTGACCTTCCAGTACTCCAAACAAAAGATCTTTTTATATTTCATATATGGTATTAATGGGATGGCTAATGATGAAGTCAATGGTGTGTTATCTTTCACACAGCTTTATCTCTTCCCCCGCACCAGGCTTCCTTTTGTTGGCTGAGATACTGGTCAATGTATGAATAAGATGGCATGCAAGTTTTATTACATTCATATTTTAGATCCAGACAACAAATATAATACTAGACACAAAGACCTAAATGCAACGTCAGTTTAGGCCAGCAATAATCCTGAATAACAGGTGTGAACTTACCATGGAGCATAGAATTTAATAAACGTGATCCCCCTAGCAATGGTTGCATCAAAGTCTTTTTCAGAGAGAGAGAGCACTGCAGCCTGTTCAAAAAACAAACAAAAAAGTGTCAAAACCTTTTGTACAACGTCAGCCTAATGAGCTTTTAGCTACCTGGAAGGGAATTCAAACTGGAAAAGATAATGTTACTGGTAATACAAATCAGTAGCAGTACACCTCACTTTTACTCCTCAGCTACTTTCCTCCGCTGGAGAGCTGTAGAGAAATGTATATTTCACACTGAATCTCATCCATAATTGGAAAAACAAAACATCCCTGTTTTCAAGGGATTTGCCTGTATCCAAATTTTAGTTGTTGGGGGAAGAAAAAAAGAAAAAAAACCCCACCACCTTCATTATAATACACTGCCATGAAAATGTTTCAAGGAACAGCCCTGAGAGGAGTTGGCTCAGAGCACATAATGGCCATCTGAGAGTTTAATGAGGTATTCAAGGCATACTATGATGTCTTGACAGCTGTTCTCCCTCTGCTATATCCCTGCATTGCATACATAGAAGAACACTCTTACCAGAAACACGTATTTGCCTGTCAAGAGGACATCACCACACCACACTTGCATAGATGCCAGGAGTAATTTTTACTCCTGATAACATCAGGAACAAAGGCATGGGAGTGATGGGAGGCTTGCACATTGCTTACAGACAGTCTTACATGAGAGCACAGAACCGTAACAAACTTCATTTTTTGTGTGAGACCCTTGAGGGGGGGAGGGATTAAAAAACAAACAAACAAAAAACCCCAAACAAATATCATGCCTATAAAAGCGTCAAATTTAAATGAATGCAAAACAGCAGAATAACTGGCAGTATTACCAATTCTACTTTAAAAACATAGTAAGAGTTTTATAAAGAGAAGCCAAAAGGAAATAAAAATTACAAAGTACCCAGTACCTTTAAACATTTCTGTAAAAAACTGCTAGTTCATGAAATTAAGTTAGTATTTCATTACATTTAAGTGTTACACCCTCTAAAAATCATTTAGAAATTAAAGACAAGTGGAGCCCTACACTGTGTCTACTATTATTTGGCAAAATAGTCCCCCCACAATTCATTCCTGCTTGCATGTGTGCTGGTGCATGCGAGGTTTAAGTGGGAATATGCATCACATGTGGTTTGCATTATCTCTATAAAAATAGAAAGATAACTAATTACTTTCTGCACTGTACTAACACCAGCTTCTTGGGATCTCCCAAATATGAGGTCAATTAAAAAAAAAATAGAATTGAAGGGTATGAAAATTGCATATATATATCATGTTTGGTAAGCCACTTTATGCAAGATGAGTAACCCTGTTAGAAAAGTCAATTGGGAAGTGCAATATTCTCCTGTGAGAAGCTGCATATAAACTGCATTTCTATAGTAATATTGATGCTTTTTAAGTACGTAAGTTCATTCTGCATCACAAGGGAGTGTAAATCACAAGGGAGTGTAAATCACTGTTCCTTATTTTCTAGGCAGAAGTATGTTTTCCACATTTCCTAATAGAGTATGCTTGAGAACCACCCTTAATTTCTCAGCCTCACCAATTATACATTCCTGTATAAGGAAAATGGCAGATGAAATACCAAAGTGATTATAAAAGAAAACTACACAACATCAAGTACAACTATGCAAAGGTGATAAAAGTTATTCCTGTCAATTCCTTGGCAACACTCACAACCCCTGTAGCTCCTACAGCCAGGATTAAAATAAGCCTCCCAACCCAAGGAGTATTCGTGTCACAGGACATGTTCCTTGCCACTTTTAGATCAGTCTTTATAATCTTTGCTTGTTTATTGTTTCTGCAGATAGTTTATAAGTATAGGACCCTGGCTTTTTTTAGGGGCTTAGCAGCATGTGCAATCTTCCTGGGTTCAAGTGAGAATCTTGCAAGAAACGTTCACCTCCATACTGATGAAACATGCTGTCATACAGACCAAGACGCCAGCAGTTCTGCAGGCTGAAAAAGACCACACTTCTTCTAGCTAAACCATAAAAACAGAGCTCAATTTTTTTTTCCTTCTCCTTTATTAACCTGAATTCATCAGGTTAATAAACACATCACTAGGAATTATGGTCTGATTCCACTCATTAATTACTAAAAAAATAACCAGGAAAGTATTAGGTATAGTTTACATATAGAAATTGCCAAGCTATCAGAGAGAGAAACTCATGGAAGACTCAGATGGGCTCCTGAAGCAGTTTGAACACATCTAATGTCACTGCAAAGTGCAGGAGCACTTACCTCAACATGGGTGGGTTCTGCAGGTGGCTGCGGAGCTTCAGCAGGTTTATCTGCTGGTGGCTCTTTCCCAGAGCTCTGTAGTTGGGAATCCACATATTCCTTTAAGGAGTCAAAGTCCCTCTTCCCTTTGTACTGGTCGTTCTACAATTACAAAATAGTTTGTGCAAGTGTATATATGCAGTTAATCTAGCAAATAAATAATTAGCAAATAACTACCAGAAAAAACTAACACAGCCAAATGTAAGCATATTCACAATAAATGTGATTAGCTAGTCATTAAACCACTCCACAGCATTCCATACACTTCACATCTTCAGGATTTGCCATAGATTCTTCAGTCCCAAAAGGGAAAAATCTAAAATTTCCTTGAAATGAAAGGTATTTTGGAAACATAGAAGCAAATTTTAGGAGCTTTTCCACTTTTACCTTCATCTCTCACTTTAGTCAGATCTTTCAAGGTCTTTGGTGGGTTCTTTTAACCTAAAAGCTACTGGAAGGAACAATAGCTGCTACAATAAATAGCTATCACTGTTTCATGGTGGTATTTGTTACCATGAGAGCTCTGTCCAGTGCTTTGACAGGGCTGAAAGACTCAACTTGCATGTCACTTGACTACATAATTGCTGACCAACACACTTGTCACACATTCCTGGAAAACCCAAACAGTAAGGCAATGTTGGAGAGACTGTTAGCAAGGGAGGAACACTTCATTAGGGACTGTAGTGACAGGACAAGCGGTAACGGGTTAAAACTTAAACAGGGGAAGTTTAGATTGGATATAAGGAAGAAGTTCTTTACTGTAAGGGTGGTGAG
>JANHGB010051947.1:0-11626 GCA_026283785.1 Coracopsis vasa | reverse complement strand
CCGCGGGGTCTGCGGTGGCGGCGGGCGGGCGGGCGGCCTGACCCCGGCTCGGCTCCCGCTCCGCGTTCGGACACCCGCTCCTATGGAGCTCTTCATGGCCGGGCTCCGTCTGCGGGCCGTGGGGCAGCGCTGGGGTGGTTGTGAGGGGACCCCCGTCCTGCTCCCCTTTGCCTCACGGGAGCTGAACAAGAGACAAAGTGGGAGCCGCATCCAGCACCCCCAGTTCGCTCGGTGGGAGCGCTCCCCCGCGTTACAAAGGGCCGGCTCTCCAGCCCCTTTCTCCCAATTACCCCTTTTACTGCCTGGTTCTGATGCTTTCCGCACTGGAAATGCCTTTAGTGAGGAAAAGGCAGGCCCAGGTCGGCAGCAGTCGCCTGTACGATGCTCTCCGTAGGTCCGGGTGAAGGACAGGCTTTGAGTAACGGGCAGTGTTTATTCTCTCTAAACATTGCACAACTTCCGTGTTCGGTCCCCAGGCTTCAAATACAGCTCTTTTCCTCGGTTTTATATGAGTTGCTAGCTCACCATTACACTGCTGCTCGAGCTCGAGATGCATATTTGCCTAAAATCTGTAATTTTAGAAACAGGGGGGAAAAACGCTCCATTTTGTTACAGGAGCCTTGTAGCTGGAACTTTCCTGAGAAATGGCCATATTTTATCCCTTTATGGCTTCCTGCTCGCTCTGGCAAAGGGAAGCTAATTTCATGTTGCAGGTAACTTTTACGTCAAGGCTCCAGGTTTGAATGCACAGCAGTGGGTCTGACTTGAGGCAGCGGGAGGAGCACTTGAAATTCCAATTTATATTGTTCGTTGGGGTAGAACTTTCCTGCAGTTAAGGGGAAAAAATGTAGAGATTTAGCTGATCATTACTATATATGAAAAGCAGTCTCAAGCATTATGGGTTCTCTCTTAAAAAGGATTCTTTAGCTTGTGCTTTGTGTGGCTGCATCTTTCCTTCTGGCACTTGGTGGAGGAGAAATCCCAAATCCAAGCATGCCGGGATTGGAGCACACAGAGCGGAGGAACATCTGCTGGGAAGAGGCTTTCTGAGAGTCACAGACCACCTGCATGGAGCTGGTTTTCGTCTCTCATCACTAGCTCGGTGTTTGGGTGCATGGCTGTAATCCTCTGCTGGCTGCAGAGGTGCTGCTCAGCCCCGTGCTTTACAAGGCTAATATTTATTTACAGGCTTGGTTTTTCTTTTCTTTCCCACAAAAAAGGAGCAAGTGAAAACCGTGTATTTGAGCTAATTGAGCCGTTTTCAGCGTTTCTTCATCATTTGTGATTTCTGGAACATAACAAGTGTCTGCAGTTGATTGGTGCCTTTCAAGCCTCGCTTCTTGTGGAGGAGTGTTTTGGGCTGTGGGCTTGAAGATGGTGACTAAGGC
The DNA here is from genome assembly GCA_026283785.1 of Coracopsis vasa. NCBI lineage: Eukaryota > Metazoa > Chordata > Aves > Psittaciformes > Psittacidae > Coracopsis > Coracopsis vasa. Next base: position 10,238 of record JANHGB010051947.1, on the reverse strand, counting down.
TGGCTGGGGTGGGAGGTGGGACTGAGCTGGAGGAGGGGTCTGCGCAGAAGGCAGCAGCTCATGCCTGGAGTAGAAACCATAACGCTCACCATCCTTTCATGTTATTGCTCCAAGAACAAGGAGAAGGGAAGGTATCGGTGTCTTCTGTCATCCTGGGATGATACAACTCGTGCCATTGATCCCCTGGTGCAGAAAGAGGCGCATCAGCTGTAGAAGTGAGGACTTGTTCCAGATCTTTGTGCCAGTAGAAAAGGAGTGGGGGAGCACTGGGGCTCCTGCTCTCTGCTCTGGCTGCTCTGCAGCCTCCTCCTGCAGCCCAGAGGCAAAGCAGGGATTATTTCAAAGGCGTTGAAAGCAGAGAAGGCCCAATTAGGCTTTTGACTTGGAAGAGATGTGTATCAGGTTTTGGAGAGGTGGAGGTACCAAAATGAACCGAAGGTTCAGTGTGCAGACAGAGTGAATTTAGTGTTAGGTACCAAATTCCTGCAAAGGTGACAGTTGCAGCAGCTCTATGAGGAAATCCCTCATTACCCTGCAGAGCTGGAAAAGCAGGATATGGTGTTTTATTGTATTTCTTAACCTTGATCACAGCAAGTTTCAAACACCCTCTTTACCCTCGCTGGTGAATCTGGCCTGTGGGTACAGATTCTTGTACGACGAAGCTATTTCACTAGATTAGGCAAAGCTGTTTCACTAGATTTAATCTAGTGCAGGAGCGTGCCAGAAAAACAGCCTTGGGGAAGTGGCAATCTGCTGGCTTCCTTGTCTGTAAAGTGGGAATAGCAATGCATAACCCCATTCTGGGAAGTCTTTTAGGGTCGACCAGTGGAAAGTGCTGGAGTGCCATGGGTTGAATTGCTCGGCCAGGAAGAGCCAGACAGGCTTTGCCCAGGCTCCTGCTGCAGGTCGCGGCAGTGCCAGGAATAGACCTGGGATCTCTGGTTCCTGCTCCAGGTCCCTGTCTGCTGTGTGTGGGCGCAGGCCAGGAAGGAGCAGCAGCGCTGGTGTCACCCATGTGTAAAGGGTAAAACTGAGGTAGCACAAGCCCATCCTTTCTGGGGGCTGCCCTGTGGTGCCAAGTGTAGGAGTGACAAGTTGTCTGCCACTGGTCTGCAAGGAGCTGGATTGAAGCCACTTTCTCATTTCCTGCTGGCTTCTGTGCAGTCCTTGTGTAAAACCACTTTGTAGATGCTGCTCACCTGGGCTGGGTTTATAACCAGATGAAAGGCACTCAATCCCATTCCCACTCCCCCCAAGCCCTCCTCTGTTTGAAGACGTTTTGAACCCCAGGTATGCGTTATTCCCATGCGAGGCTTTGCTGCAGAGGTGGCAGCGTGTCCTGTGGCACCGGGGAAGTGTAATCCTGTTACATTTGAATTGGTTTCGTGCTGCGTTTAGGGGTGTGAAGAATGAACTGGTGAAATCGGGGACTGTGGAAGGTGTGAGGCACCGTGTGTGTTCAGATGCCGGCGGTGGGAAAACATCTGTTAGAAGCTCGCTTTGAAGGAGTAGCTGCCCTTCCAGAGCTATTTTGGAGGAGTAATAACTGTTGCGGTAGGTGAAACCTTCTGAATCAGGAGGCACCTGGGAGCTGTGGACGTGCAGGGGCTGATGCAGGGATGGAGATCCCTCCAGCTGAACACTGCAACTCCTTTATTTCTCTGAAGCATCTTGTGTCCTTTCTGAAGTGACTGACTGCTGCCTTAATTTTGCATGAGCTCTGTGTGCTTGGGCAGGTTTGTGTTCTTAAAGGCGCTGTTGAGCCCTTTCTTTCTGTTTCTGGATCTTTTAATGGTTTGGAAGGGTGTGTTTCAGTTTCTCCGTGTCCTGATCAGTGCTCTCATAAGCACTTAGTGTGTTACAGAAATCCTGCATTAGAACCGGGGTGGAGGTGGGTTTGGTTGGGGTGAGGAAGCACTGTGGGGCTTGGTTTCAGCATCAGCTCCCAAGTTGTGGATGACTTACCTGCTAATTCCAGCTTGCTCTCTGTTGAGGCAGGAAGTGGTGCCTCACAGCGAAGGGAATTGAGGCCAGCCCCCTGTTTATGGCAATTCTTAAATAGTTCATTTGGGTTTAATGCTTCTTTTTACACTTGATTTTCTATTACAAACAGATTTTCTGATAATGGCACCTGTGCCATCAGATGGGATCATTATAGTAATAGCAGCGAGTATTGTTATGGAATTGGTATGTGGAATTTATGTAGGATCGTTACAATGACAGAAGAAATACCATAAATAAAATGATGCTGTAACAGCAGCACTAAACCTGGGTGTAATAGGGAAAATGACAGTTCACATTTCCAGCACCTTGAGCCTTGGGAGGCTTTGTGGTCTCTGCCTGTGGAGAAGGTGGGAATGAGGGTGCCAGAGGCTGTCCCCACAGGGCATGTGGGGCTCATCTTACCAACCAGGGAAACCATCACCTGGAGCCCACCAGGGGCTTGCTGCAGGTAATTTGGGCTATTGCAGGGTGCTGGGTTTTGCTCTCGGGTTCCTCCATTAGTTCTTTTCCAGGATGGGTTTCAGGCAGGGCTTCTGCGTGCACAACCCCATCCCTCCTGCACGCTATGGGGACACTCTGTGCCTGCCAGCACGTTGCTTCTCTGCGGGAAAGCTTGGAATTGCATTTGTGGGTTAAGGAAGGCAGTTGAGGTTGTGAACTGCCCAGTGGGACTTGACAGAGGAGGCTGATGTAAGTAGCATCCCCTAATACTGGAACCAAATACAACCAAACCCCCACAAATCAAAGGAAAAGGGAAGAAAGGGTAAAAAAATCAGTGCGTTTGAAAAGTTACTGAGGATGTGGAGTGGGGATTATCCCCCCCCTCCACTTTTCTTTCTATGAACAAATCCCTGGAGATGGATGTGCTGCCTTGAAGGCCGGTCTTGTGGTCGGGTTTAGCAAACACAGATAATCCAGATGGCTAATCTGGAGCGTGGTTTGGCGAGCAAAGTCCTTCTGGCAGGCAGCGGGGAGGATGCCGGGAAGAGGTTTGCAACAGTCCTATTTAAACAAAGTCGTTGCTAATGCTGCTGCAGCGGCGTGTGGACGGAGCACAGATGTCTTGCTTGGGGTTTGATTATTTATGGGGTTTTAAATCCCTTTTCTTTTCCATCAGTGACCCCTGGTTTAAATCCTTGATCCAAGAGGGGGAATTGTAACCCTTCGGTGGGCTCAGGCGCAGGTTGGGATTTGTCAGTGTGGCCCCTCTCTGGTGCGCTGGTCCCAGGGTGTGCAGCAGCAGCAGCAGCAGCATGAAGGATGCTCAGCTCTGCAGGCCGGTTGTTGTGCTTTTGAACTCCCTTTTTGCCCAGGGGCCCCATTGGACAGGGATGATGGGGTGATTGCTGTTTGATGCTTGGTGCTGCCTTTGTCAGTGGACATCTGGTGCCAGGATTGCTGCTGTCGGGCTGGGGGTGGGCTGCAAGGCCAGGGAATGTGATGGATTAGTGTGGTTGGAGGGCAGGGGGAGGGGATGGATAGGGTTTCAGCTCTTGCTGCAGGTAGAGAGTGAATTTAGGAATTTGGGGCACTTTTCTGCAGGCTACAGAGGCAGGAGGGTTCAGAGAGGGGGAAGGGTTGGGAAGAAAATCAGTTTTCTTTCCCGTTTTCCCCCAAGAAATGACATGTGTTTGCTCTGTTAGGCAGCACAAGGGAAATGTGTGTGCATGGGAGCAGGGGATGTGTGCCGGTGAATCCCCCCAGCTCTGTAACCCTGGGGAATCCTGGTTGCTTGTGCCTGGCCTCAGGGTCACTTGGTTCATTCCCTGCTGCTTCCTATGGATTCAATAACCTCTTTCTCTCCCCAGAGATCAGCTTAAATTAAAACTTCATCCTTTACTTAAGGAAGCGAGCGGCAGCTTTGCTCCATGCTCTGTTAGAGGATCTGGGTAGTTTGCATGTCTCTCTCCATCTGTCTATTCCCGTGGTCACCAAATGGGCTGCACTGGGAATCAGCAGCTTTTGAGCTGCTGGAGGAGGGGGATGCGGGGTATCTTCTGTCCTTGATCTCCTTGAGTAAAGGAGTAAGAAGGAAAGTAGTTCAGCCTGGGGGAGAAAAGGCTCAGGGAAGACCTTCCAGTACATAAAGGGAGCCTACAAGACATCTGGAGAGGGGCTTTTGAAAAGGACCCGTAGTGATGGGACAAGGGGAAATGGTTTTAAACTGAGATGAGCTCTCAGCCAGTGTCCACGTGTGTGTGTGGGAATGCTGTCCCTTGTCCTGCAGGAGCAGGAGGGTTTGCATAGCAGCGAGAGCCACCAGGAACTGGCTGAAATGGGGACCTCGAGGAACAGCCACAGTGAAATCCAATCTCCAGCCAGCGCTGTGTTTGAGGATCAGCTCCATGTGTAAATGCTGCCTGGGATATTTAATGTCTCTGGCTTTGCCTCTGGGAACACGGCTGCAGGGAGGGTGGCTGTCCATGCTTGTGCTGTAGAATAAGCCCTCACTGGTGATGTTTCTCCCCCTTTCCAGCAGAAATCAAGGAAATTGGAAGTGAAGAGGAGCAGAAAGTTCACGTGTAATGCAGGAAACTTTGAGACTGAGATGGGGGAAGTACTACAAAACATGAAAGATACCTGAGGGGTGTTGGAGGGTTTGGACCAGGGCATCTTTAGTCTTCCCTTGTGTTGCTGTAGCTGTAATGTCAAGGCTATTGAACTGCCTTTTGAATGTTGATTTCTTCTCTGTGTTGAACAAAGTGGTGGCCAAGGGCCATTGCAATGCAGCAAGTCTTGTGTCTGTGAGCTTTCTGAAGTCAGAAAGCCTTAAAACAATGGTTTCAGAAAAGGAAAATGAAAAATTGGGGATAAAGTTACAACCAGCATCCTGAAAATGTGTTTTATTTGAACTTTAGAGGGAAAGGCAGAAAATTTGGGAGAGGGAGAGAGGAGGCAAGAACTTGCTGTGATGAAAGTATGTGCAGGGGAGTGGAGCAGCTGTGTGCCCATTCCCTATACTGCAGTATCTAATGGATTCTGTTCTCCTTGGAGTGCTCACATGCCATCCATGCCTTATGGTTAGTGCATGGAGTATGTGTTGAGGAGTGAAAACTTGCTCATTTGCCTCTGTTTCTCCAGTGTTAATGGGTTTGATGTCTTGGATGCTGTAGGACACCATAGGCAAGCGCTTCTCCATGGTCCCTGCCCCATCAGACTCATCCAGGTCCTCTGCCAAGCAGTGGTGGCTTGGATCTAGGAAAAAACTTCACCCAGACAGGTAATTCCTTTGCAGCATCTGCCTTTGGATGCTGCTGGCCTAGATGAATCACCATTGCCTCCAGCCTGATGTGGTTGATGGTTGCAGCGCTGCCTTCCTGGAGGGGAAGGAACTGGAGTCCATTACCACCAGGAGTCCATTTCTCTTGCCGAAGGTGGAGCATCAGAGGAAGCACTGAGTGCTCCTTGCAGAGTGCCCCCGGTTCCTTGCAGCAAGGCTCACTCTGTGCCATGAAACACTCGCTTGACAGCACGTTCCAGAGCAATATCCTGAAATGAATGATGGGCCCGTGCTGTGCTTTATGTGCTGCCCTGAGAGGTGGGAATGTGTAAATCACAGCGTCCCAATGATTTAGCCCCAGGTACAGTTGTGATTCAAAATGAATTTCTATCCCTGCTTCTCCCTTGTGCCAGCAGTGGAATAACTGTGTGCGATAAACCAGGAGAAAACTGTACCAGCCCATGTGCTGGAGAGGTTGTGTGGGGCTGGGATGGGAGGAGGATGTCCCCAGCATCCATGGTCATGTAGATTTGATGATGATCCCTCCCTGTCTCTGGGCAACTTGTCCAAATCTGTGCCTGCCCCTAAGCGGGGAGCCGTGTGGCACACAGTTCCCATTAGGCTTAATAGGGAAGATGAGTGGCATGTTAAAAGTGGCTTTAGGTTTTATGCAAAGTCAGTGATGCTTAAGACAGCTGATGGATTTTAAGGTTTCCAGCATGTTTCATTGGACATAAAATGCCTTTGGAGAAGTGTCTCATGTCTTGTGTGACATCTAGGTGGAGATCAAGGCAATGGGAGTTAGGGGTGGCTCATGTGCTTCACACCTTGTCCCTTTGGGGAGTTGATTGTCTTTTCATTTGGGGGAAAAAAGCATGGCAAAAGCATGAGGAGGACCTGGTTTTCCTTGTGGCGATGAATGAACATTAATATTGGGCAAATACATAGAGAAGATTTGCTCTGGTGAGACCCCACTTGCAGCACTGTGTGCAGATCTGGTGTCCCCACATAAGAAGAACGTGGAGCTGTTGGAGCAGGTCCAGAGGAGGCCCCAGGGATGATCAGCTTAAGGTCCTTTCCAACCCAAACCATTCTGTGATTCTAAGATGAAGGTGGACTCCACTGTGCTGCTTTGCTCGTTGTTTATAGAGCTCTGCTGGTTCCTCACTGCTCTTCTGGTGCTGCCCCATGTCCAGGGGTTGATGTTCCTCATAATATAAAGGTCGAAGGGATTGGAGGTAGGATGAACTCCAGAGCCTCAATCACTGTTTGAGGCTCCTGTAGACATCCTCCTATAGACATGTCACAGGTGCTTTCTTCCCAGGGGATTCTTAAATCTACCTGGATTAATGTCACTGCTTTAAACTCTAGAAATGAAAACGTTCCTGTCATTTCTAGAGACAAACATGCATTTGCTGCTCTTTGCCTGTTACGGAACCCGGGTTTGTGGCTAGGCAAATAAAATCCTTGCTTCGAAGTGTTTCAGCAATGTGTTAAAGTTTATGGAGCATTTAAGAAACTTTTTTAGTGTGCAGTAGTTTATAGTGCCAGCAAACAGCCAAGTGTCACATCAAAGTTGTGGTCTTTTCTCGCTTAATGGCACAACATTTAGTGCTTTGTCAGTTTATCTTGGGTGGCTTTTCAGTGCACCACTCAGCATGGCTTTTTCCTCCCTTCCCCCCCAGCTTAAAACCCTCTAAAAGGCAGATTCTGGATGCTGAGTTAGGGCCCACAGCCCGAGCAGAGTGCTTGGGTTTATTTTTATCTTTAAAGAAGAAAACCCAAAGGCAAATAATGACTTCAGGGGGGTTCTCCCTGTGCAGTTCCCCGCTGGGCTGGGAGAGCAGAGCACTGAGATGAAATCTGCTCTCATTGATGGCAAGGTGAGGTTTGCCACCAGCTCCTACAAACTTCTAATGATTTTTCTTTTAATGCAGGAGCTGAGCTCTGTCTCAAGCAGGGATGGTCTCTGCAGCTGAGATTAGCAGATACGGTCGAGCCAGAGCATCAGCGAGGCTGCAAGTTTGGTGCCTTTTGCCCAGGTATTAGGATTTGCTGCTCTATCAGACTGGAAGAGGATGAGCTTTGGGGGAAGTCTGCAAGGACTCTCCTGTGCTCCAGTGCTTGGGATTGCAGTCATGTAGGAAAGGAACATGGAGGGAATACAGAGGGAGTTAAAACCTTCTTAAGCAACTGCTCCCATCTGGAATGTCTTTTTGGGCTGTCATTTCTCCTAAATTTGAACTAAATAGGTGTAAAAACTCAATAATGATCTCTGGATAATGCATCATAAACTGTCTTATTTACTTTATTGTGGGTTTAATTGTGGTAATGCCTATGCGTTGAATTATGTCCACACACAGGATCTGTTCAGTAGGAAAGGGTTTATCTAATGCTATAACTAATGAAACGTGAGCTGTAGCAAGGGCTCCCTGCAGCATCCTTCATCATATCCCAGCTGAAAGTGGGAAGCCTCCTCCTTCGTGTGAATTACACGTGGGTTATTGGGATCCAGGCATTAGGAAGGGGTTGGGTTGTGTGCCATGGTGTGGGGCTTCCATCACACCGCCTGCATTTCAGTCTTAGTTTGCTTCAGAAATTGCCTGTGGAGTGGAAGACGGCATGAAATGTCTTATTAATGTTGATGGGCTCTGTCGTCGGCAGTAACCAGTGAATTGGTAGATGAGAGGCATGTAAACAAATCTGAAACCAAAATGATCTGACTGTGTCTTATTAAACCCAAGCCAATATGCAGGGATGGAATTGGAGCAAATTCCATTTTGAGTTTCGAAAGACAAACCTTTAGCACGTTCCTGCCATGATTTATCTAATTGCCCAATCGCTTTGATGGCTTGATGGAATTACAGCTCTGCATTACAGGCTGGATAATCAATCAAAATAAACTGTGTTTACCCCTCTGCTGCAGCGTGTGGATGAAACAGATACGTTAGAGTGTGAATTATTCTGTAACGCTGCTGTTCGCACCGAGTTTCGGGTGTGATTCCAGGATCTGATATCTGCGCGAACCTGACCTCACCTTGTAGGCTTCAAAATCCTGCTGGCTTAAGCAGGGGCTGTAGGAACTTGCTCTTTCTTTGGTGCATGTAGGAACACTTCTGCCTAAATATGCAGTGGGCTTGTTTGTGTAACTATCATAGAAAATAAAACCGCAGCAAGGAGGCAAAAGGTGCCAACACCTGAGTTCCTTGCTAGGGCTGTGGAGGGCTTGTAGGCTGAAAGCATGCCTTCCTAGGCAAGCTTGGAGTTGGTTGTGTCTGATACTGAACAGGCTGTTCCCCACCTTGTTTGCTGCACCAGTTATTGGAGTTTTAGTCTATGGCTTTAGAAGAATTTCATACCCTGTTTCCCAAAGGTGCTGTTGTGGGATGTGGAAACCCCTTTTTTGAGGGGTTACTGGAGTTAAAACCAGTCTTGTAGCGAGCGATAGTTGGGATAACATACAAGTGGTTAATATCCGTATTGAAATAGATGACTTCTGCAGGAAATGATCCCCTTTGGCTATTTCCAGCCCCCATTTTTAGTCCATTACCTGGAGGCAGAGCTTTTTTAAGGAGGTCCTGAAGCGCCACGTTTGCTTCAGTGGCTTCCACGGTGTTGCAGACCGGGGCTGAGTGTACGCAGCATCCTTCTGGTATCCCTCCTCTGCCTGCAAAACCTGCTGGATTCTTGGGATTTAGATGAGAGGGAGATAAAATGGTGGGACTCAGGAAGAGCTGCAGGCACCATGCTTGACGCTCGCCCCTCTCTTGCTCCTTGCTGCACCATCTCCATCTGGGGTTTATTTTTGGGTCTTTCTCCTGCGTCTCTCCCCATCGCTTCTCCCCGGAGAATCCCTTCTCGTCTCCCTCCTCGCCTCGCTGTAAGGGGATCACAGCTGCTGAGTAAATGTTAAGATAATAGTGTTATTACGGAGTAATTATACTGCAAGTTATTGAATTAAAAGCGATGAGATCGCCTGTAATGCTGAATGGGGAGAGGAGGCAGAGGCTGGGTGGGAGAGCGCAGAGCAGGGGAGGTGGAGAATAGAGGGAACCTAATAAATTTCCTCTTGTCGAGAGAGCCCCTGTGCCGGGACTGGGACTGAGAATGAATGAAAGGGAAGCTCAAAGAGCTAATAAATAAACCATTTCCCTGAGAATAGAGGGTATAATTAGAAGCTGTGGCCCTGTGGTTTTGTGTCTGCCCTGGGGTGGAATCTGCTCAGCGCTGTGCTGTGGCGATAAACCAGGGAGACAATGCGGGGATGATGTCGCGCAGTTGTTAACTTTTGAGGAGGGAGATGCTTTGTTCCTCTCTTTTTCCAGGGAAAAAAAGTAATACTAATAAATAATTGAAGCTTTATGTTGCAAAACTTCAGTAAGTGACTACCCTGGAGCCTCTCCATCAGTAACTCTGGCTGATTTTGCATTTCTCTGTGTGTTTTCTTGGGGGGAGGGTGGGTTTCACTTTAGGCCTCAGAAGACTTTATTCTATTTTTCATTTTGGTGTATCTTTTTCTCCTGAAGATGGCCAAATAAAACTGTTTATTTTTCATCTCTCTGAGATTTATCTCCAAATTGAACATCTCTCATTCCTCCCCTGCCATAGCATTGGTATTGCTGTGATTTTCAGGATGGTACCCGTTCCTCTTGGCTTTTATTTTGTCCTTACTACTTCAGCCTGTGTCTGCCCAGGAAGATCTCAGCACCTCAGCTGTGGTGTATTGGCCATGGGGCCTCCGAGCTTGCAATATAAACAGCTAAAACTTGACCCAAAAGGAGGTTAATAGTGTGTTAAACTTGGGTTTGTGTTTGAGCCTCCATCTCCCTGTTATGCCACAGGGATTCTCCAAGAGCTTGGACAAGCTGCTGCTTCCTCTGGTCCTTCTGTTCTTCATCTTTGGGATGTGGATAACAGGAGCAATGGCAGATGCACGGTATCTGAAGGGGGCTACAAGGATGCTGGAGAGGGACTCTTCATCAGGGACTGTAGTGATAGGACAAGGGGTGATGGG
>JANHGB010051945.1:0-22388 GCA_026283785.1 Coracopsis vasa | reverse complement strand
CCGTGGCAGGGGGATTGAAACTAGATGATCTTAAGGTCCTTTCCAACCCCAACTATTCTATGATTCTATATAGATAGAAATCCACTGGATCATTTATGAAATTTAAAAGGATTATGATGATCAAAACATCAATATTGATGAACTAAATGGTTTTAAATGGAAAAAAGGAGGCCCTTCTGAAAGAAAACAATATTAAATTAATCAGCGTAGTTTACATTCTTTTTTAAATGGTGAAAAATATCTTATTGTAGAAGACTATTCTGAATAATACTTTCATTGATATTGAACTTACTTAGAAAAGGTATTTTTCAAACTGACTTTTTCCTTCAACTGATTCATATAACAATCAGTCTTCTTGAATCAGCCTTGGCCTAACTACTATTTTGTGAAAAATAAGTAAAAAGACCCTGGCATTGATCAAAATAAGTCATCAATGCATTCATTCTCTGCTGAATCATCTCGTGTTGTGTTTAGTATTTGTTAGTAATTATGGTATGAATAATTTAATATCACATAAGTCCACCGATACATAATGAGGCAGTCAGTTATTGTCCTGGGACACAGTATTTATTTTATGTCAATATCTCAGCCCGTTTACCTATACATTTTCCTTTGCTAATATAGGATCAGTGACCCATTTAATGGTCAAATGCTGAAAACAGTGATAGAAGCACAGTCCAAAAAGTATTACATGCACAAGTTAGCTGGTAAGCGAGGATGGTTTTTGCAATGCAACAGTCACAGAGAGACTAATAATAGCCATACGTACAAGTTACGGTTTATTAATTTCTTTAGAAATAATCTCTAATTTGCTACAAAAAGTACAAGACAGGAAAGCAGCAGATATTGAAGGATCAGTACTGTAACTTTAGACATATAAACTAGTAACCACTTCTTTGCCCAGCTTGTAGCTGTGCCTGGGATTGTCCTGACCCAGGTGTAGGACCTTGCACTTCGCATTGCTGAACTTCATGAGGTTGGCACTGGCCCACCTCTCAAGCATGTCAAGGTCCCTCTAGATGGCATTCCTTCCCTCCAGCGTATCAACTGAACCACACATCTTGGTGCCATTGGCAAACTTGCTGAGGGCGCACTCAATTCTACTGTCTGTGTTGCTGAGAATGATGTTGAATAAGATCGGTCTCAACACCGATGCCTGAGGGACACCACTCATTACTGGTCCTCAACTGGTCACTGAGCCGTTGACCACAACTCTTTGCATGTCGCCATCCAGCCAGTTCTTTATCCACTGAGTTGTTCACCTATCAAATTGATGTCTCTCAGACTTAGAGACAAGGATGTCACGCGGAACAGTGTTGAATGCTTTGCACAAGTCCAGGTAGATGACGTCAACTGCTCTATCCCTGTCTATCAGTTCTGTAGCCCCATCAAAGAAGACCACCAAATTAGTCAGGCAGGATTCCCCCTTAGTGAAGCCATGCCACCAACCACCTGGTTGTTTTTCATGTGCCTTAGCATGCCTTCCAGGAGAATCTGCTCCAAGATTTTGTCAGGCACAGAGGTGAGACTGACTGTTCTGTAAATCCCTGGGTCATCCGTTTTCCCTTTCGTGAAAATGGGGGTTATATTTCCCTTTTTCCAGTTGTCAGGAACTTCATCTGACTGCCATGACTTTTCAAATATGAATATATATTTTATATATTTTATACTTGGGTCTCTTCTAGTGCACCTTTATTGAAAGGTTGCTAAACACCTCCAAATATTAATTCAGCTACCCAATACCCTTTCCTGACACATTTCTTTCATTCTTATTTTTCGTACTTTTCCTAAAGTAATCATCATTACAATAAGGGAAGGCTCCATTCCCGGAAATGTTCAAGGCAAGGCTGGACAGGGCGTTGGCCAAAATGGTCTAGTGAGAGGTGTTCCTGGCCACAACAGAGGGGTTGGAACTAGATGATATTATTGTTCTTTCCAATCCAAACCATTTAATGATTCTATGATATCAGCTATAGACCCTGGTAATAAATCTGTGTGCATGTGATCATCTCTCAGAATAGCTTGTCCAACGTGGGAATGTCTTTTCCTTAGTTTCATAAAAGAATTGATGTCATCATAAAAGCACCATGAAAGAAACATAGTGCATACCCTGAGTGTCTGAACAGAATGATTCATAAAGCATACAAATTTCAAAGACCAAGATAAAGACAACTCTCCAGAATTTCATCAATAATGTCAGCAATAAGCCTAAGAACCAAAATGTTCTTTTGTGACCTTTGCATAATTCATTTGCGTTTACATGCAGTAGAAGAACCAATATTAGTGGTTCTTGTAGAACATTTCCAAGATCATCTTCGGAAGCCTGTCACATTGCTATAAGTTTTACTATAATGTTCCTGCTAGTGCCACTTTCATTTCATTCCAGCCACAAGTTCCTGCCATACAGTACCCTCTTTCACCTTGTGCAGTGCTCCTAGATCCAGATCAAAAGACATGAACACAGAAATGATCCAATGAAAATAGTATTTTCAACAATGCCTTCCTGGAAACTTTAAAAGACATGTAGCTACCCTGCCCTGGCCAACACATGTGGATCCAAACATCCAAGAGCAGATCAGAAAGGAAAGGTCCAAAAAGGAAGTGTATCTCTCACAATTCCACCTCCTCAGAGGAGCTAGAAAGCTAAAAGACATATTCATCACCAAGTAAGGATGAAAGATGTGTAGAGGTGTTAAGAGGAGAAGACAGACACAGGAGAGAAGGAGTAGGTGAGAACGAAGAGGGGTTTAGGTGGGTTGGGTTTTTTTTCTGTTGTGTTGAGGGGTTTTAATTTTCTTAGGTGTTTTGGGTTTTTCTTTTTTCCTTCTCAAGAGAAAAGCAAGTGTAAAGCTTACAAAGGCTAGATAGAAAAAGGAAGTGAGAATCAGACTAGTGGCACTATGAGAATTATCTACATGAGGCAAATGGCAGATTCTCCTTCATTTGAGATCTTCTGTTCAAGGTTAATAGCTCTCCAAGCAATACGCTGTAACTCAATCAGTCTGCTGCATAAGTGACATTCAAGATAGAGCAAATAAGATAATCCTCTCTGTCCTTAAAATACGTGAATTTGTAAAAAGGCTCAGATAAGGAAGGAAATGAACAGAGGTTATAAGGTAGGAAAGGCAAAACTAAAAAGAATTATGTAACATATCTCAAAAAGGTTACCAAAGAAATTCTCACTGTTTTCAATCTTCAAAACAAATGTGTTAACCATACTAGGAATTTTTACGTGGACATTTCTCTTTTACATGCACATATGAAGCACCCAATGTTATTTTCTTTCAAAGGCCCTGAATAAATTATTTCTATTGTTAAAAAAAAAAAAAATCTAAAAGAATTAGGATTCAACTTTCCATGACACCATGCACCTTTGGAAGAAGATATTCCATAGTCTACGAAATAGTACCTGGCACATTTCAAAAACAAGTTGTAGCATGAACTTTTCACATATTTCCTATTCACAATTCATCACTTCTTAAAGTTCAAGAATATTCCTTCTTCTGTGGACAGCACCAGCAACCCCAATCAAACACAAGTTCCCAGAAGAAAGATTCATATCTTTTGTGTTCTTAAAATTAGCAGGTATTCTTATGACAGTGCATTTTTCCAGTCCGAGTTTGCAATTATAGAGCTCTTTTGCTTGAAAGACCATTGTACACAGGATTACAGTTTTCATCTCAGAAAATTTATATTGAAGATACAAAGACATAACTCTGTGGCAGAGACTTCAGGCATATAAAATAGCAATGAAATAATTACTACTGGCATTGAAAGTTGCCCCAGAATATTTCATGTTTCAGCTTATGCGGGTTTAAATTTATGCGTAAATACATATCTCTTGCGAAGTTACATTTCAGCTACTGTAGGAATCATATTGTTAATTTTTCTCTCTTTTTGACACTGAGATTCCTTGAGTGATGTTTCGTTTAATAAAGTAAGGACACAAAACAAAGCTAGAAAAATGATGTCATGGTAGGAATATAGAAATATATAAACACTGAATATGCAACTGAGATTTAAAGAATTGCACATTTAAAACTGCAACACCCAGTTACACAAACATAAGACAAAGGACAAAGCCTTGGAATAAAGCAGATTGTACACAATAATAATCTTACATTTCAAATAGACAACTGCATCATTTGAGTTCATTTAACACAGAGAACTTCCAAGACAGCCATGTGTGTTGCTATTCCACGTTACCATTGTCATTTGGAGCTCCTCAGCCCAACACTGTCATGTTGAAACTCAGGCACTAAGCAAAAAAATGTTTCAATACTTGAGTCTCTTTATTCACAAAATGGACTTTTAGTCATTGAATATCATGGCCACAGTGTGATAGAAGATTTTTTAATATCTTAAATTGTTGAAAGATTTAGCAAAAGAATTTAAGGAATATATTATCTGGAGTCTAGTAAAATATGTCCAGTAAAGCAAAAACCTAATATAAACACATTTTCTCTCAAATATATTATGGTAGTACAGTACAAATGACAGTGAGGCAAATAGCACAACATTTAAATACAATAATTTTCTAAACAACTTACCATAATGATAGGAGTAGCATACAAGAAAAACATTAGCTCAATAAACAATATGTTTGAAAGGACATGCACATGAAACAGATGTTTAAAGGCTGTCTTATTGGCAAATACAAAGTCCCTTGAAGAAGCCATACCTGCATACTTGCAGCACTGTACAAGAGCCCTTTACACTCAGTCGTATCACACAGCTGAGAACTGCAGTGAAAGAAGAGTGAAGTTTTCCAAGACTATGTCATCAGCTAGAGTTGGAATTTATTAACTGAGTATTTGGAAGATGGGTGTTTGTCTCAAGGCAGATTGTAGCCAGCTGACTTCTGCTACCACTCACGTTTCAATAGCTGCCCAAAACCTCTGACTCTTCAGACAGTTCCAAATGAAACCAACTAGTGTTTGGCAAGTTAAATGCCACACTTTGCCATGAGAGTTGGTAGGAGCAGATTGAAATAAAAAGTGGGGATGTTAGAAGGAACATTAAGCATTCTCTAACTTCTTGTATTTCCACACATAAACTAAGTAATAAACAGTGTTCCTCACCACATTAACACCTCGTTATTGAAGAGACTGATTATGCAAGTGAGTGCTCTGAATAAGATCATATAATTTCAGCTGCCACAATATGAGTTAAAAACAGAAGTTGAAATGTACTTGGTGAAAAGCTCACCAGAACAGTTCGCATCTGAGCGTGTCAATAAAAATCACCAAGCCAGATGTAACCACAAATATTCACCTGGGCCTTCAAGCAAAAGCTTACAGCCTAGGGCACTTTGTGCTCTGTTTGGGGTAGGTCTGCTCTCTGCTTCATTGACTGAACTGAAGGAAGCTGTGAAATTAACTTGCATAAACAAAAGTTGTAGTAAAAAAAAAAGTTACAAACAAATCTGATGCTGATTCAATGCCAAAATATTGCCTTTAAAGTCACTCCCCATAGTATTTGTAGTCACAGCTATCTGAGCATCCTATTTTTTTGACTCCTCTTTTCACTGCTAAGATACTCCTTTAAATCTATTAGCACCTATCATTCGTCTCATATTGTCAGAGAAAATAATTTACTTGAAGACACAGAAAAATTATGTTAACACAAAGGAATTGTGGGAAATGGAGCAAAGCAGGCTCGTAAAAAATGAAAACTGATGAAATTATTAAAGGTCCAACAAGAACTACTGGCAAAATGGTAGCTTCTCCTAAGATTTTAGTCTCAGGCCTTGAAGGATGTGTGCTGCTTTCACACACAAACGAGGAAGAAAAAAGAAAAAAAAAAAAGGAATATGCTTTTCTAAAACTTTCTTTAAAAAGCAATTAATTGGGCAAGAATGCCCAATGCATAGTACATACAGAGGATGTCACATAAAGCCCGCAAAAGACTGAGTACATCTGAATTGCAAGATCAAGCTCAAGATATAAAGAGTTAACATGATGCACTTTACACATGCAACATATTTAAGAGTACAATGGAAGACACTGAAATTTTTGTATGCTGAACATCATCTTTAATTTCCACCTTCACACTTTCTCTGCTGAGCTGACCAAGGCATCTACACATGTAAGACCATATGCAACAAAAGTACTCTGTCGATCTTCAAAGAACCCTAAGACTAAAATATAAGACAGGCTATTGCTAACATACATGAAAAAAAGACTTCAAGTTCAAGCACAAGTTCCTACCTTCCATAAGCAGTGAATTCAATGCTGACGTATTTTGCAAACGTGAAATATCCTCAAATTATATTATATTGTAATCTAATGTTAGTAGTCACTGTGGTTAAAAAAATTTACAGGCATAAAAAATAAATAACTAAAGCTCCTTGGCACTTCTCAGTGATTTTGCATGTCTGTAATTTATCACTGTAATTGTATCACTGTTATATCAATGACACTCAAACCTACTTTTCTATTTGTGACAATATATCTTACAAGACAGAATGCAAACTACTGTCACTTGGTTCTGAAACTGTGGCTGTCAAAGTAATTTTTAAACCAGACACTGACAAGCCTGGATATTGTTTCCGGGTCTACTTATTTGACTTGGTGCTTTCTATTAATTTTGCACCCTGACTACCATCCCGTCATTTAAGGGCAATAGTTAGATTAGCACTTGGCTTTCAAAAAACCACAGGGAAAATTAATTCCATAAACTGCCCTCTGTAGTCAGAGGAACTCTCTTTATCAACCCCACCACATAAGTTTGCAAACATGCACATTACAGCTATCTAATCCATTGCAATAATGACAAAGAGCAAACTTCAATAACATCAGTTTTATACACTAACATACTAGGATGAAAATTATCAAAAGAAAGATAATTATTTGCTCTATTCCTTCATCTTAAACTCAGGGACATTAGACATTTACCATCCATGTCCCTAGAAGTAAGACGAATGCTTTAACTGCTGAAACACCATGCTAAACTGAAAGTTAATTTCCAACCTAAACACCAGAAACACTGAAGAAATAAATAAGCTATGTTCTGGTAAAACTGAATTACTACTTCATTTTATGATAAAAATAGAACTTTTAAAATATTTTTTTAAGAACTTAAATATAAAGAATTCTTAGATATAAAGAATTCTTAAAGGTTAATTCCATTCCCATGAAAGCTGATTTTAGTATACATTTGCAAACTTCTCCATGATGATCCTTTTTGGACTTCCTCAGCCATGCACCAAAAACAAAGCAAACAGCTTTGGGCAGCAGCAAAGTAGAATCCATTCGTTAGCTAGCTGTATACCTTCTCACCAGGAGAGGACAGACCTGATTTTTTGCCAGAGCTGTGCTTAAAAGAGAAGAATAGTAATTTGTGGGTGAATATAAGCCGCAGTGCAGCCACCTGTCATGACTGTCCAGACAAATCTCTCCTTGCCTTTTGTATGGGATTCTTTATACACCAAATCTCTGGAGGTTTTCTTTTCCCACAACTCCAGCATTACTCCTTTCTATAATGTATCCCTTGTAGCAGGAGATTAGGGATGCAGAACCCCGTAACAGTACCAACACTGCATTCCCAACTGGATTTAAAAGCAACAGAGTATGTAAAGGGTTTGAATATCTGCTCTGATACTCCTGAGAAGCAAAACTGTATAAGAACTTGTTTTACTCAGGAAGTCACATCACATGAACCTTTCCATCAAATTGCAGGATAGCATGAAGAAAGCCACTGAAAAAATCCCCACTATCTTTGGTATGAATCGAGCTGGCCACTCTATATATTCTGATGTGCTTCACATACCCTACCCTTTTGTCTCAGTGCACTCAGCAGAACATTGTTATGAGCAACAGCTTATGGGCAGAAACATGATAGTAATGTGAAGAAGTCAGCTACCTGAGTCTATGTGTGCAAGACATGTTTAATTTTACTGAAATCAAATAGAGATTTGATCTTCTACTTGCACAGTTTCTTGTAAGCCCTCCTCTCAGAGAAGGCTCCTCAAATCCACTGATATCTAAGGCATCTCTCTACAAATAAAGAACCAAACACAATGATGTAGATAAGAAAGGAAAAACAGATGGGGAAAGAGATAAGAAAGAGAGAAAGAAGCCACTATCAGAAGTTTACACATCTGCAGCATACAAACAAAAAACATACTAAAACAATAACACACACCCCCCAAAACAAGCAACAGCTGAAAAAGTCTTCAATGAACATCTGTGCCAACTGACTTTACAGAATGATCTCTCAATTTCCACCTCATTACCCAGGACAGGTAGCTGAGAAGGTAGACACATATTAAAGGTCTGAAGTACATTTGAACTCTCTTGCATTCAATTACAAACCATTTTGCCTAAAGATATTACAGTAGCTCTTTGTCACATACATTTAAAAAGCCCACCGGCTCTATATGAATTCAGCCGTGATACTGTAAAATAATTATCCATTCAGTGGAAAGTCAATGTTAATCTTCTCAAGGACATTTCAAGGATTATCTGTAATACCCACCAGTCACTTTTAAACACATAAATAAAATGGAAAAATAAGTCTTTTCAGCTTCTTCTTAAAAGGGTTAACAGTCCTAAAGAGTTTTGCTGAGGGCAATGAAACATCCAGGGTGGTGGTTACTTGGGTTTTTTCAAATGCAGTGGGGGAGGCAGGGTGTGTGTGTTTGTCCTACTCATATTAAAGAGTCTCTGTAGCTTTCGGTGTACCTATTAAAATTACTGTTATTTCTTCATGTAATGTGTTGAAAGTTACTTTGTGTGTTGTCTCTTGCTGATTTGACTTTCTTATTGTGTCTTAATTATATCACTAATTGTTCTGATAATTATGCTGTGAATTACTTTAGTAGTACATCCTAAATTTGTAAAGAATACATGAATAAGAACAGTAATCTATAGAGGTTTATCGGATAAGGACAGGGATTTTCAGAAAAGACTAATCTTAAAGATTTAATTTTTTTAAATGAAAAAATTCTCTGTAGATAGAGAAAAAATTTATAAACGGAAAGATCAGAAAGTAAATAGGCTTACCATGGCTGACAGGCTCATAAAACCAACCTTACGATTTAAGGAAAAAGTAATGCAGGTCAACAGTAGGTGTTTCCATCGTCACAAAAGTTACATTGGTAATTCACCTGAGAAACAACTCTGGCTGGCTGAATATAGAAAGGTGCTCCCATTGTATGAACAGAGCGGACAAATAAAATAGTGGTTTTGAAAGATACTTAGGTATCACAAAGATTGATGCGGCATATGAACCAAAACAGGCAGTTAGCACATGCTACATCTAAACAGACTGGGGAAAAAGGGGAAAAAAAAAAAGAGGAGGAAGAGTTGCAAGGAGAAAAGAACACAGTAGGAAATACGATGTTACAAGTCCCACTACTGCCTTTCTGTTTCAACAAGGTCCACTCTTTCAAGAGTGAAAGTCACAGCCATATTAATACATGCATATGAATAGTTGAGATTTTTGGATGCAAGGATTCCTTTAAATACCAAAACATTAGAGTGCAATGCACTTCAGATTGTGGACATTTCACTTAAAAGCCAAATCTGGTATCCATATTTCTATGACACGTGTGCTACAAAGAAAGTAAGTTTGAGATTGTCAGGTAGTCTCACTAGGAAGTGGGAGGTGATTGAAACAATGTAGAAAATGCCTTTCTGATAATTGATCTTTTCGAGAGAAAGCTATTCACAATGAAAAGTCCTCAAGTTGACTACAACTAGCCCTTCACAGAGCTTCTAGAGCTGCTGATTAGCATTCTGTACAAGTTATTCCAACTATAAAATCTATCACTTAAACTTTGAAGTTGAAAATACAGATCTAAGTCCCTGCAGACAGAGGTGTGCAATAAATGTGGCCAATCATCTTTTTAATGTGACAGTTAAAAGGAAAACACAGAACAGAGGTGATGTTGAGAGTCAGGCTTTGAGGTCTTCACAACTGAAGGTACACAGGGCTTGTGGCATACTTAAAACTTGCTGATTTGGTTAAACCTGTTTTATTCACAGTTTTTCTGGAAAGTAAAACCAGAAAACATTACAGGACTTCAACTCTTGCAAGTCTTCACCAGCCAAACATCTGATATATTAAAATGGCTTCTCATTCCTGCCATGTACAAACAAACGAAAAAGCAAGCAAGCAAAAAAAAAAAAGAGCTGATTCAGACTTTCTGCACTCTTCAAACCAGGGAACATTCAGTATCATAATCTTTTCTTCTGGTAAGAGCTGCTCCTGTGCTCTTCTGTATTTAAAAAGAACAATGGGAGATTCTGCACATTCAACACACCCAGCATGAAGGAGCAACCAGACAATGTTGGATGGAAACTGAACAGACAAGCAAGTGAAATGAACCAAACCCCAGAGACATCTCAAACTTAGGCTGATGAGCAAGGCATAACGTTGTCTTAGTTTCTTGCAGAGAGGCCAAAAGGAAAAGCAGTAACTTTCTCTTCCTCCAAGTCAACAGGGAGAGAAAAAAAGCTTAAGACAATAAGAAAAAAAGGTGCCAATGTTCTTTCCTAAGCATTCATCTCCACACTGGCGGCGAATCACCTTTGAGCACCTTTTCCCTAACATTTCATTATTTGACAATGTTTCATTGTCTGTGAAAGTATTTTGAAGAGACAATTAATGCACACACTCCACACATTCAAGAATATTAGTTCCAAGAACTGGACTCTTACTATACTGTAGCATATCTAAGTCCCATACTCACAGAAAGCAGACAAATGTTTCTTCTTTACTGATCCTAGTGACACAACATCTGTAAATTCTTGACTGTTTCAATAATCCCTGCAACATACACCATTCTCTTCAACTTGCCAAGTTTAAGAACTAAAGTTTCGAAAGTAAGCCATGAGAGCCCTGAAAAGAGAAAATAGTTCCTTCCTATCCTGGCACTTCTGCTGCTGTTGGAAACAAATGTAATGTAACATCTATGAAAGCAGAATTAAATTAGTTGTACTACTCAGCTGATGGTTAGTCAAAACTACCATACTCAACCTGAAGGCTTTTTTTTTTTTATTGTATACACATAACCCTATATATTTAGGGTGTATATAACCGTATATATTGAGTCTGTTTTTCTACAATGTCTTGAAGTGACTTACTCAAACAGCTGTTTCCTTCACACACTGTAGGATTAAACCCAAGGCTTGAAGAGTTCCACCATCCTTAACTAAAATACTAATTTAAATTCTAGTTTTGAACTGGGCTTTCTAAGAACTGCAATAAACAGCTTATCTTACTCATCTAATGATTCCAACTGGAACAAACCTCATCTATCTAGCAATAAGAAAAATATCCCACACATTAACTTCAGAGATAATGTTTCCCAGTGAAATTTTTAACACTTGATTCTTTGATTTATAAATCATGGAGAGCTAAAGTTCATTCTCTGAAGAGAAGAACATAGCACTGCTTAACTGTCTCTTCCCAAATTTCTCCATTAGAGACCACCTTACATCTTACTTAGCAGCTTTTAGATTTAAAGTTTTATTCTGGAAAATATTTTCTTCTAGCCGGAGAAACATTTATGCCGTGCACCTTGCTTTGTAAATAAATAAATATTCAAG
Source organism: Coracopsis vasa (assembly GCA_026283785.1). Taxonomy (NCBI): domain Eukaryota; kingdom Metazoa; phylum Chordata; class Aves; order Psittaciformes; family Psittacidae; genus Coracopsis; species Coracopsis vasa. The sequence continues at coordinate 10,833 of JANHGB010051945.1, read as the reverse complement.
TCACAGAGAACCAACTTCTCTCTTTTACATTTCAAGCATTGTCTGGGTATTGTTTGAAACCCCTAAAATTAGTCAGTGAGAACAGTTTAGGGAAGTTTCTTCCTCACACCATTAAAGCTTCTGAGATTATCTAAATTGACAGAAAGCAATTCTGGTGGCTGAAAACTGGCTAGAACAACTTTAGCAGATCTACTTTCCCCTTACAGGAATGCCGTGTGATAGCAAATGACAACAAGCAGCTGGATCTGTAGTTTGTCTGCACTGCAGATAAAGGTGGGGGCTGCAGCCTTCACAGTTATATGGAAACCAGTTTTCAAGAGCTAAACTCTAATACTGATAGTGCTGTGACCTAGACAGATCAGCATGAGAAAACTGAGCTTAAGAAGCAGGGCATTTAAACCTGTCAATCTTTTTGTTATACTTGGTATCTGAACTAATCACATCAAAAATTAAACATGCCTTCAAAAGCTATGGTACAACCAAGTCCTAATCCAAATTGTATTTCTAGAAACATAGAGCTTTTGTCAGCCATTCAAAAAACTATATTACGATTTTTACCAATTGTAATACAATTTACCAATTCAAACTATTTTTTCCAGAGGGTCTTAAAAAAATAATTAAAAAATACAATAAAAACACACAAACACAACAAAAAAATCATCTGAGCATCAACTGCTCAGTTTCATTTCTGAGGGGGTCTCCAGCTGGTCCATGACTTTATTAAGGGGTAGAGAGAGACCAGTTTGTCAGGAGTAGCTCCTAACAGCACACTTTCCTGCTGCCTTTCAGGCCGACAGTTCCTTGGCCTCTGGGTCCTTACCCCACAAATTGTACCTCTTATTCTGTAAAAAATTTCTGACTGTTGATTGCATAGGTGGCTGACAACTTCTTCTTTCCAATTCATATATATTCCCTCGGGCCTTTAGACTGCTTCTTTAAAGTATAATCAGTCTCAGCAAGTGTTTAGTAATTATCATGTTAAAACACACATTTTCTAATGAAACATTTTTTTACTAGAGGCTGTACAAAAGCTAACTTTGTATGAAACCCCTGATTTACTCCATTTCGCTTGCATCCTCAGGGGGAAAGATGGGTAAGTTTATTTTTTATATTTTCTTCCATTATATCTTTAGACTAATTAAAGGAGCTTTCCCATTTCTGGCCCTCATTTTGGCTTCTTCTCTGAAAGCCCAAGATGTTTCAGTGATTCTGTCTTCCCTCAGATTGTATGTGTCGTGGTTTAAACCAGACTAAAGCCAAAAAACAGCACTGGACTAGCTACTAAGAAGGACAAAAAGTAGCTGTTACAGCTGAACCCAGGACAGTATGTAAGAACCCACACCTTTTGTAGAGGAAAATCAGTCAGAATATTCTTTAGAAAAAATTACTACCGTTCATTCCATAACTGTAAGTTTTCCTGCATGTCTTCTCTCAAAATCTACTGATATGTAGGCATGAAAATTAAAGGATGCTATTGGTGTCATATCACCCCAAAACAGTATCACTTCAGCATGTCACCCCAGTATTCAGGTCTAGAATCTCACTTGAAGATAAATATATAGATAAAAACACAGTGAAAACTTGGAATTTCCTGTGCCCTCTTCATATAGATGGCTCATAAAGCACCTCACTAGCTCAGTGCAGAAATCACAATGCACACAGAGAATGTACACAGAGAATGTACACAGAATTATTTAAAGTATTTGTACTGCATTATTGCTAGAAATCTCAAATTTTATTTGATTCAGTTTTCACAGTACTGGCAGAGTAGCTCTGAAATGAATGTCAATAGTCAAAAGCAGATAGGTAAGATAGGTAACTTGAAGATGACACAACAGGTGACACAGCCAGGAAATAGTCCTTTTACATGGAATCTTATAGTGTTGTATTCTGCAGACTAAGTTCTCACTTTAGTGTTACCTATTTTCTTTTTTTTTTCATCAAATGCTTCCTTCTGCTAACTAGAAATTTAGCACAGAATTCAATTCCAAACAGTTTGAAGGAACTATGAACTCTAAAAAATATAGCTCTATCAATATGATAATAATAATTCTATCTGTTAGTGAAGGCAACGTCCACAGGCAAGTGTTTGGCCCACTCTTTTCAGCACCATGCTGTACTTAACTCCAATATTTTCTCTATGCTTACTCTGTTTGGGGAGGGAGTAAGGAGTTTAATACTAGGGTGAATATATTAAAAAGGTTAGGCACTATTGCAGTTTAATATACCAATACTGAGACTTTGCTGATGATACTTGATTACTCTTATAGATGTAAGTGGAGAGAGTTTCCAACCATTTTCAAATCCCAGAGGTATCTGACATAACGTAACTAACATAACTGTGTTTTCACATCTTGGTGAGTTATTGTAGAGAATGCAATCAGAAACAAAAACATCCTTTTTCCAGCCCAACTTAAAGAATTTACTTTGTGAGCAAACCAGCCTATGAAACCAATAGCTCATTGACCTGATGAATCGCCCCATAAAGACTGCAGCAGGGTATCTCTAACTGAATTTGAATTTCAGTTATGTCAGGTTGTGTTAAGTCTCATAATGCTACATACAGTCAGCTTGAAGCAAAACATGGTGCAACCTGACATGGTGAAAAACAGCCCTGCAAAACTGATCTGAAATGATGTGGCAGGAGATACACTGAAACACACCTTGGTTTCAAAAGCAAAAGCAGTAACATAGTGACCCTCTAGAGAGAAAAAAATATTAGGTGATCTTTCATTCTCTCTATGGCAATACATCATGTCTCTTTGCACCGTAATTTAAGAACTGTCAAGGAATCCATTGCTGAATGATCTCATCGACCACAAGTTAACAAAGACTGATAGGCAGATCGCTGCTAGCCACAATAATATGCTCTGTTATAGGCATAAGCAAAAAAAGGAAAACACAAAGGAGAAAAATAAATAATCTTTTGTAGTCAATGCTTTCTGCTAATTTTTAGTCAATGCTAGTCAATGCTAATTACTGATTCAAACAACTTAAATGGGGATGTCTAAACTGGAAACAAAAACTTGAAATCATGTAAAGAAAAACAGTTTGGGTTGGGTTGGGTTTTGGGTTCTTTTTTTAAAAAGTAGCAAATACTGAAAACAGGATGGAAATACATCAACAAACCTGTAGAAAGTGAGGTGCGCTTATTTTTAACATCATCTTTCATTAATACTTTGTTATACTTCAGTGTAAGAATCTGAAGAGCAAATCACACATTAAAAAAAAAAAAAAGAAGTGAGCAATAAGCTCTTGATCTACTAGTCTAGCTGAAACAAGCAAGGAAAAAACATGTCAAATGTTGGTAAAGTTCGCATTAAGTGCCTGCTCAATATAAAGATCAGTGTGGTGACTGAAGATGTGCAGTAACGAAATACAAAGTGTCTGCCTGTCAGCAAACAGAAAATGAGGGGAAAATAATTCCAGAGATAAAAATAAACATTTTCCATTTACTTTTCAATTCTGTGCATTTAAAAATACAGAAAAGCTCTGAGATAAAGCGAGCTGCTTACTTCCACAACATCGCTGGTTGTTACTGCTGCTCTGGGAAGATCAACATCCAAAAAAGCATCTGCATCGTCAATTATTTTTTCCCTTTTCTCCTAAACGTTTTCCAGAAAGACACATGTGCAAGAGGAATAGTATTTACCTCTAAATGTGAAAAATATATATATTGAAGGTAAAAAATACATATTCAAAATGTCCCAGAAGAAAATACAAATTAAGTAAAATTAAAGCAGTTTTATATTTTGAACTCATGATCAAGGTACTAGATTCTTTTTTAACACGGAGTGAACAGGCCCAATTGGCCCAAATGTATACTGGCAGAAGGTCTGTCTTGTCACGATCAAAACAGCTTTTCTGGAGTTCCAGCTCCTTGCTAATGAATGAAGATCCTAGTGTCTCTGTCTTTCTGGTGGACAGGAATTACTAGCAAAAACTACTTCTCACTTTCATGAAAGAAAAATATTAGTTTTTAGAACATTTTGCAGGCAAGAAATTACTGATATCTCAACTATTCTGAAATACATTGTAGCTTTTTTCTAATCAGCACTCACTTTCAAGAAACCATTAGTGGATGCAGAAAACTGTCCCATGCAAATACCAAAACCCAGGCCTTCTTCATGGCTATCACTGTGAAACTGGAAACAGATAGCGGTCAATTTTGCATTGAATCCATGTAATTCATAATGACTGCGACATAGGAGAGGAAAGCTGTAGGAAAGATACTTTTTTTACTGTGATCTAGAATCATTTTTTCGTGACCTGGTCTGTACCATTTGGGTTTGCTAGTACTCCTTCCTGACCCTTCTGATACTGCACAGAATGAAATCCCTCCTGAGGCCAAACCCTTCCTCCAGCATTGCAGACAGAGCACTGTCAGCAGTGGCACTGGCCTTTCACTCCCAAGGGACAAATGTATCCGTCACTGTCCAGGTACAAAGTTATTCAAAATTCTTCAGAAAGTAATGAAATAATTTCTACCTGCATACACTCTTAAGAACAATCTCGTTGCAGTTAAAAACTTTGATCTCCTGCTGTCTTCCTTTTGACTTTCACTAATAGATATCTTCCACCAAAAAATCTTCAATCATGAGAAGAAAATAGGAATATTAATTAAGCATTTGCTACCTAAAAACGTCCCACTCAAAAGAAAGCATAATCACTTTTATGCAGGAAACCTCTTCTGTGTAAACATGTTAAACTTTCAATCATCAGTATACAAGGACATTAGAGAAAAGGGCTATTATCTGAAGCAGAACTACCTTACAGTCATAATGTTTGCCATAGAAGTGTCTGAGTACAGCAGAACAGACCAATACAGTAGGAACTCAAAATTAATATGGCATGATAGGACTGAGATTTTGTAATTATTGCCCTTTTAGTGCACACTGGGTAGCAGAAACAAGTTCTCAATAATCAAAATGCCTTGGGAAGCCAGAACTAGCTTAGCCATCTTCATTCTGCTGTATTACACTTAAGTCTTTACTGCATATTGTTTGTCACTTGCCTTAATCAGGATATGAAATACTACACATTACAGAAATAAAATCTGAGGAGCTTTGTTATAATTTTTTTAAACTTCCCAACTGTAAACAAAAGTGACCAGCACAAGAACCAAATGTCCCTTCATAGTCACCCAAACACTCATTTGTCTAACATACGGACATTTAGGTGGAAGTCCTTCAAAGTGTGATTAAATAGACACTAAAACATTCTACTACCTCACAACTTTCAAGCATCTTAACATCACATTTAATTTTTATCTTTCAATTGAATATAAAACATATGTTAATCTCTGAAAAGAAGTTGAATTTGACCTTGAGACAAGTCTTTCAGTTAATTTTACTTTAGTATCATGTAGGTTACAACATATTTTACCTATCAGAATTACAGCCAACCATTTCCAATATTTATCAGCTTGCATGACTTTAATTACAATGAGCATGGAGCTAACTTCAAATATCACATCTATCAGATTAAGTTCTCAGAATTTCTCAGCAAAGTCTAAGAATGAATGCTAAGGGAACATGAACTTCCTTGTTCTACCCATTTTATAAAATGCATTAATAATGGAGTGCTGACTGAAATAAAAGAAGCCAGGAAGAAGAAATTTCATGTGCCCACTATATCGTGAAAACAGAAGCCACTTATGAGGGCTGTCTTACCTTGGGAAGCTCCTGATAACCAGGTACCTGGCATACACTATGCTGTATGATGGAAATCATTTATTTTCTATTTGACATATCAGAGAGAGACAGAAGGGCAAAAGCAAGAAGAGAAGAAAATCATAGGAGGTAGTCAGTTCACAGTACTTAAACACATGAACTCCTCCATGTTTGCTGGATACTTTATGTTCCTGAATCAGCATCCCATTATCTACATAGCCTAACCTTGCCAAACCAATTCATTCTCCAGGACAGACCAAACACAAATTTAATCTGGAAAACAGAATGGTATAGTAAGCTATCAGGGCTATATGGAAACAAAGTTATAACTTGAAAAGCTTTCTAGCTCAAACAATAATCAGACACAAACAATAATCAAACACTACTCATCTCCAGGGGTTTTGCATTTTTCCTTCCATGTATACTTGCAAAGGTAGTATACATAGCTAACACTTTTCCTGTGTGCACACAAAGGAACTAGAACAAGAAATTGATCAGTTCCAATGAAGATATGTTCCTATAAAGACTGAATGCCATGCATTAGTCCCTACCTTCCAACATTACCACTGACTTATTTGGGAGCCTGGAAAGTCAGGTGTTATGCTGGAAAAAAAAAAAAAAAAAAAATTGCATGTTTTTTTTCCCAGAAGGTTCACCTTTTTAAATATGTTTAAATAATACCAAGTCAAACTCCTATTCCTGCAAGTTTTTTCTATGCTACCTCTGTATTAAAGCTGAACTTCTAACTGCAGATTCCAGGTGACAGACGTTCATCAATATAAGCACAAACTGCCTTTGCTTTTCGTTTACACAGATACATACATATTTGTATGGATATTGCTCTGTACACGCATGTGCATATAAGTAACGTATATATGTGTTACACAAATGCAGCATGAGGACATGAATACAAACAAAAATGCACCCTTTGAAATATTCTAAGCACATATGCTCATGGATGTTGTCTGCATATGCATTTATCCCATTTTTCTCCTATCACTTACTGATCCTCGAACACTACCAATTAGTCTCAGCAACAGGTGGCTTGCCGTAAGGACAGACATGCAAAATAAACATCATTTTCTCAAAAAGCTCGCTTTGCTTTGTTAGCTGCTGTCACCATACAAGCAGCTGCTATCAAAGAGGCATGTCCCAAATTGTGAAGACTGCAGGGAAAGGAAGACAACCAGCTCCTGATTAGCCCCCTTATTAATGTTACCCAAATGACTCCGCAGCTTGTCATGTCAGGAGAGAAGGCTCACAAGAAGGTGGACAGAACCATAACACAGTCCACAAGATTTACAGAGTCCACTGAAGCCTCTGAAGCAATGCGTGACCACAAAGGGAGAAAGGCAGATCATTTTGAAGGCTGTGACATGCAGCCTCAGCAACTGAAGTGAGATACGAGTCTCGTTGCATAGCATAACAGTAGTTATGGCTTCTTACCAATGACTTCTAATAGAGACAGCTCCATTTCCCCATTGCTGTGTGAAGCAAGTTCAGAGACCATACTTTACATAGACGCACTAACTGTAAAGTGCATGGCTGTCAGATGAACCACGAATGAACACAGAAGCCACTTCATACTTAATACTGATCTAACTTCCTCACCTTTAAAATAATGAGAACAAAACTGCCTGTGAATGCAGTAAGGCCCCACCTGAAGACTGTACTTTGGAAAAAATCAACCAGTTGGTTCAATAATCCCTTGCCTCATTAAGCACTTTGGTCAGAGTGAAGAAGAGAGGAGGAAGAGCCTTCTCCAACAGGAATGCAAACAAAACCCCCTATTATGAAGTAATAATCAGAATTTCTTTTCAAAACTGACAATTAAACAGGACCATACCACCTCTTCTTTAAAATGAGAATTCCCAAGAGGTTTGAAAGGCATGAACAACTAGATTTTAGGTTAGCTTCTGTTACCACCATTTTAATAAGAAACATTAGGGGCTGGACTTCAGCTCAATCCTCACCATAGCCATCAGCTTCCTTTGTGATAAACATCACTTTTAGAAAGCAAACAAACCTAAAACACACACATGCTACCTGATACCTGGAAATTTTTAACATTTGAGAATGACAAAAAAACCTCTGGAAAAGTCACAGCAAGAGGAATGGGAACATTGCGTCTTCTTAGTATGAGATTTAGGGCTCCTGCAATCTGTGTGATAACTGGAAGATTATGGGCCATGCATCTAAACCTGACTGATAAAGGCCAAGCATAAACTATTCTAATTGATAAGAATAAAGTGCATTAAAGTCTGATTAACATTACCGATATGTACATACAAACATGGCTGGTAGGAGTATCTATAAATCCTTCTCCATGAGGATCTGCAGGCTCCTGAGACATTAAACAGATACACGGAAGATTCCCTTATATTCCAGTAAAATTAAGCTTTGCCACATCTTTTAAAAAGGCTTTAGGAAAAACATATTCAAAAGGCATAATAGTCACTAGACCAAGTACTCACATGACATTAAAAGCCAGTGAAACTTGGTCATCACCCTGCCACTGGACCTTCAAAAACTTCTGTGGAATTAAATAAAATTCAAAGCATAGAGATGAAGCATCTTGACAGGTTCTGTGATCTTTAAGGACTATTTTGGCTTCATTTTGTTTTAAATATATGACATAGCATATCAACAGGTCAAATTCTGTAAAAGACACTCCACTGTAAAACAGGCTGTAGAGGGATTTTGGTGTCTGACAATATGGCAACGTCCTACACAAGATTTTATAATGAAAAGCTTATTTTTGGGTGCATTTACATGTTTCAAACAAACTAGGAATTAATATCATGCATTTCTATATAATTACCAGAGTAATTAACAGCAATAAACATCAACCATTTAAAATCCTTCTTTCCTATCATCCTTTTTCCTTAATAACAAACAACCAAAAAAAAAAAACCAAAAACAAACAAAAAACCCCCCATGTACCCCATGATATTTACAATATTTTCCCCTAACAAAATGTCTCTTTGGCACATAAAGGATTAGCTAAATAAAACAGCCATCCTCGCATCCAAAACACATGGGAAAACAAAGCTATTTACAGGTCTCCCTTTGCTTGCCAATTTCCGATCTCTAAATCATGATTAAGACAAAAAAACCAAAAACAAAAACAAAAAACACCACCCCAAAACCAAAAAAAAAAAACCCAAACAAAACACACTCAAACCCCCCAAAGATTTAGCTGCTGATTTCTATTGTTTGAGAGAATACTCAAATTATCAATTTGAGTATTCTCATTAATATCATTAATTCTCATTAAATATCTCAATATCAATTTCTCATAGCAGCATTTCAACCAACGGTTGTGTTTTTGTTTTCCATTAGGCAGGTAACATAAATAAGAACATTCAGGAACACACTGATCTAAAGATCCCACAAATCCCTCACATTTACACACAAAGGCCACAGATATTCTTACCTCCTCATTTTCTAATAAATCCATGATCAAAAAAAAAGGTCCCTATAGATTCTGCTGGAGAAATACTTGAAAAACAGCAGCGGCCAAGAATAAGAAGAAATTCAACTTGGCTTTTCATTTCGTAAATAATAATTCAGAGTCCCCAGATGGTTCCCTTAAGCTTTCATCATTAAGAAACAAAGATCTAATTAGCTATTGTTTTGCTAGGTAGCATGGGTGATCTTTCTTCCTATATGAATATTAAAAACTTGCAATGAAAATGCACTCCCTCTCCTGCAAAGGGTCAGAACATCTCAAATACTCCTCCTGCCCCAGATGATTATTAGTTTTGTAAAGTTTTTCCTTTTCCTCCTGGTGGCACTGCCAGCCCTGCTGCAGCAGAAGGATCTCAAATTTGCCTGGTTTTATTATAAAGTGATTAATGGTCACAGTGAACAGAAAAATAGATTTCATGAAGTCCCAAGCAAATGAAAAGGCCATCTCCAGGGGAAATTTTAAAAAGTGAACAAGAGAAAGGTAGATCTTGCATTAATTGTGACTAAATTCAAGTATTTTTTCCACAGATCCTAAGACAACTCAGTGATTACTATAGACCGGGCATTTTAGAACTCTTTTAGAGATGGTTTACTCCCTCCCAATCCATTATATGGTACAACGATAACAATGAGTCTTCCTGACATCAGCTAACGAAAATGAAAAATTAAAACACAAAAGGGATTAAACACTGGAACATTAGAAACAAATCTTTTCCTGAGCAATGGCGGCCATAAGTCCTGTGACTTTGTGTCTGATGTTTAGATTACCTCATGTCTAACAATGTCTGATTAAAGCTTTTAATACCATTGAATCTTCTATAAGAGCCTTTTCTTCTGGGATTCCCTGATGTCAAACCTAACTGAGCACCTGCTGCTGCTGCGTTGATTCTTTGCTGTCTAATAGCTTGCAATTGAGCTCACAGTGCAATCTTCCGCACTGCTGGAATTTTGAGATCTCTTGTATTGACCACCTTTTTTTTTTAATTAACAGAAAAGGCTTGAGGCCTCTGTCATATCAGACTGATTCGAAATTGGTCAACAAGATCAACGTTATTCAGAGCACAAGCAGACTGACAGTTGACCTCACACATACAGAGTGCAATGACAGACACTGTATTTTTTTCAGCAATCAAGTAAAATTCAGCACAAACTGAAAAACTCAGTCCCTGCATGTCTACATGTAGACAGCTAATTCTGTAAACATAGTTACACGTGTTTCAGTTTGAGGTTATATGTAGCCTCTACAGTCCCTTTATGCAGTCTAAAGATTAGGAACTTGGCACATGCCTAAGTTTTGCAGGGTAGGAGGTGATACTGTTTCATGACCTTCTCTGACATGGATGGTATCAGGCTCTCTTGCTTAAAAGTGCCTCATGCAGGTGTTTCTTTACATCAGGCATACCTTTCTGTGGCAGGATTCAAACTCAGAAGTAATTCTGAGTACCTTAAATAGGCTATAAGTTCTCCAATTCTTTTCCTATGATTACTCATTCACAGCTAGATTTCAAGGAAATTATAAACTCATTTAACGTTACTGTGGCACATCAGTTCTTGCAGAATTAGTGAAAAAGTTGGCAATAAAGTTTTCATCTTTATTACTATCAACCCAATCCAGATTCTTTAATTTAAGAAAGTAGATCTCAGTCTAGAAAACAAAATTCCTTCTCTCCTTTCCCTCAACTATGAAGCT
>JANHGB010051942.1:0-16508 GCA_026283785.1 Coracopsis vasa | reverse complement strand
ACTGTGGAGCAGAATGCCCGGGAGCGGACCCTGACGGGCGCCCTCAGCGCGCCGAATAGGGGCGCGGCGGACTGGTGAGGGGCCGGGCCGCGGGCGGGCTCGGGACGGGAGAGGGATGGCTGGGGTGTCCCGGGGTGTCCCGGGCCGCCCCGCGGCTCCTTCGCCTCAGCCGCTGCTGGGCTCCGGTCTCCGGTGCCTGCCTGGTTCTGCCTCTTCCCGCTGTCCGGCAGCGGGGGATCGCGCTTTGAACGGGACGCTCGTGCAGCCGCAGGTCGGGAGGCTCAGCCTGCGGCGGGAGCTATTGCTGCTGTCCAGCTCTGGAGCAAAGCAAAGCCGTGGCCGTGGATGAGCATGGTCCAGTTCCTTCTGCCAGGGACACTTGCTTCCCCGGGCAGAGGTCTTGGTGGTGCAACGAACTGCAGAGATCAGAGCAGCTGCTTCTGGTTTCTGTACCTGTTATTTGTGAGGCTTGGTGTAGAGCCAGTACATATATTGGTTTATGCATTCATTGCTCTGAACAGTGAGTTCACCCAGCTGACCATTATGCTAATACTGCTGAGTCTCAAGGATAGAAAATGATTCTATCATTCTATAAAATGAATGAGCTGAACCAAGTAACTTTTGAAACCTGCGGCCCTTAGGTTTGTCTGCATTGTTTGTGAACATTGAAGGACTCTGAAGTGCTTAGTTTGAAGCTTGTTTTTCTCCTTTGACGGTTCCCATTTGGTTGCTGTTCATTGCAGCCTTATAATTGCCATTGGTGGTCTCAGTAATATGTCTTGAAGTCAAATGGGCCTCAGCAGGTTTCCGCTATTACTGTAATCATTGTTCACATGCTCCCTTTTTGGCTTTAAGAAAGAATAAATATACAATTATGTAATTGCAAATATATTGCTTACCTGCATGCTTATCTATAAAATCTGGGAATGTGCTTCATGACTTTATACGTCATGTCTTAAATTTACACAAGAGGTTTATTGTAGATCGACACAAAGAGATGCTTTGTGGTAAGTTAGGGGTCCATCAGCACACAGTGGACAGCGTAGCAATGACATTTTATAATGCTTTTGAGTTCTGTGTTATTAAAGAATTGTTACTGTTTGATGTTTGTGTCCAGTAGCATGCATTCAATTTGCAAAACAAGGAAAAAGGCCTTATTCTTGTTGTGATTTTTGTTCTTCTTTGCTTGTTTGATGCTGATATGTGCTTTTCTAGGGGCTGGCAAGGTTTGATTGCATATGGATGTCATTCTCTTGTGCTGGTAGTTGATGCCAATACCGCTCAGACTTTACAGGTTTTGGAAAGACATAAAGCTAGTGTTGTCAAGGTGAGATGTATGTGTTTTAAGGTATTATTTGATTCTGGTGTATCTGTTATTTTTGCAAATCAGTGTAAATGCTTGACATCATATTGCACTTGATTTTCACATAGAATTTAAATTACCTGTATTTTACATGGTCTCTTTTACAGCTAAATCAAACCATACATGCTGAAATTTGAGCTAAGGTTGGCGATATATATTTGTAGCAGGTATAGAATATATAGAAGGTATAGAATATATAGAAACATTTTGTGGTGTTATAGAACACAGAGAGAAATGCTTCTAAGAAAGCTCTTAACATGGCGGAAATTCAAAGGAACATTACAAAATATCAAATGAATCTCTTTGTAGGTGTCTTTGCAGATCTTTCCTGTTGGGATAACTGTTTGACTAGGAAGTTATTTTAAAGTTTTTATGTCTGTTCTTACCTATAGAAAAGGTACAGTACTAGACGAAACCAAACATATATTTTAGCAATAAAAAATGGCTGAAATTTAAGCTAAGTGTAGGGTATTTGTACTTTCCTTTGAAGGTCCTTGACTTGACATTGCAAAAATGGACTTGTTGTGAAATGTAGAGCAGGATGTGTTTCTTTAATACATCATTTGAGTGTGAAGAATGGCAGATTCAGTCAAGGTTTAGAGGAATGTTTGACTAGCAGGTGAAATGCTTGATAGTCCGTGGCCCAAATGCTATATTAGAAAGCAGGCAGTAATTTAAGAGGAAAAATAGTTTTTTAGATGGGGCTGTTTTGGTGGGTTTTGTAGTAAAAATTTGACCATACCTTCTGGAAATTGCACACTATTTTTTTCCCATGTGTGATTTCCTTTAAATGGACCATCTTCATATAGATACACTGATATAGCAGATATGGCAGCTCTAGTATTTTAAAATTAAACACAACTGTATTTTGTTTGGATTTGATAATGTATTGCATTGTGAGCCGTCATGTTCTGATGATGTCCTGTTCACTGAAGAACTTCAGCTTTTTTGTTGAGTGATTTTGAAGTTTCAGTATATTCAGTAGTTACACAGCCGGTGGTGTTTATGTACCTCTATGTAGTATAGTGTATTTCTGTGCTACAGAATCCCGCTAAGTGTGTGCTTTTATAATAATAAGTAAAGTGTTCAAATCCTGGAAGAAGATGTTGGGTACAGCAAAACTGCTTCAGATCCATTCATGATTTTGGCCAAGAGCCATACAGGTAATGAGATTGTAGCTTTAAATATGGCTGTAAAGTTCAAGAATTAGTTTTGCTTGATTAGAGAGAATTTTGAAACTGACTGGCAAAAAGGAAGGTAGAAATTTTTTACAGGTTAGGTTTCAAAATAGATACTTTATGTTGTTTTTTGAGACAGGTATACTGTGGCATGTTTAAAAATTATATTAAAATGTCACAAAAGACCAAAACCTGTTTTCTTCCAGCATATCTGTAGATGTGCCCAAATCTTTCTGGGAGGTTTGAGGATTCTCAGGTTTGCCTGAACATTGCTTTCAACTGAGAGCTTGTGCCACTCTTAGGAATAGTGTCTCTGGTGACAAATGCTAGGCAACTTGTCTGACTCACGGTAAGGAGAGGTTATTTCTCTTGTTATCTCAGAGCAAAGGTGTGTACACGACAGCAACCACAGAGTCAGCATCACTCTGAATCAATACCTTTGTTTGCCTTTTGGCAACTTGTTTGGTGAAGCCTTAGGCTCCGTTGTCTTCAAGCTGCCCTTTAAAATGAATAAATCAATTCCAGTGTCTGTAATTGTGTAAAAGAAATAGGAAATGTAAGTGTTATGGAGGTAGCAGCTGTAATGATGTTTCTGCTTTGAAATTTTCACTTTGCTTAGATAACAAGTTGTAGCAAAATTAGGTTTTGATCCGTATAGTGATAGCATTTTAATGTGCTTCAGTTACATTCATTAGCTTTGTGCAGTAACATCATCTCAGTAGGAAACCAAATGCTAAAGTCCAAATAGTTTTCATATAACTTTTAAGATAGATTTTCAAAGCCACTATCTGATACTTTACTAACAGAAACAGACTGTAAGAAAAAGACTAATTTATGAGAAAGAATGAAGATGGATTCTGTGGTACTTTAAGAAATAGGCATTATATGAGAAAACATTGAGGCCATGACCATTGCAGATCCCCTAACATTTCTGAGAAATTTTCTTCAATTCCTAACTTTTTTTTTCTAAAGAGTTTGTAAATGCTCAAAGCGTAAATAAGCTGAAGGGGATCTCTAAGAAATCTGTTGTGTATCTGAATTAAACTCTTTATAGTAGAGATTCACACCTACAAAGTCAGGCTACACAACATCTTCTTGCCAAAACCCCATGCGTTAGATCTGAAAATACCAAAACACACCACTATTTGTGATAAAAAAGCAATTGTTTCACAATCCTTCTGCAGTCCATTTAAGTATTTTTCTTTAAATACTTCCTGGCCTTTGGCTATCATAGCTGTGTCTGGAATAGTTAATAGTTTCACTGAAAATTGTTCCGTATTAGATGTCCCTCTGCTCTTAAGGTGTTACTGACCACTTTTTATGGAGCAGATTATATCATATTTTTTGTACCTTTACAAAGTGTGTTTGAAAGAGTGCTTTTACAAAAGAAAATTTAATTACAGGAGGAATATTTTGAGCTAGAACAAGAAATGAGAGGATTGATAGGGATGTTTGATAGGGATAATAGGCCTTCATAAATTAGGTGTGAAAATGAAACAGGAACCAGAGATTACTTTGTTAATGTCCAGTGCTGCAGTAGTTTGAAGTCGGGGTCAGCAGGCAGTGACCAATACAGCATGAAAATAATTTCTTTTAGCAGAGGCTCAGGCTGTGTGTGAGGACTTTATTGCAGCAGTGCTACTGCAATGGGAAAAGAGGGTTTACAATGCGAGTGTGCCGCAAGAGCTCTGTTTGAGACTGATTGTGTGAAGATCTCCTTTTTGTTATTCAGAACTTCAGGTGACAGCTCCTCCCATGGGAAATTCTGTTTTTTAGACTTGGAAATTACTTCCAACTAATATATATTTAACTTGGGAATAAATAGCCTTGTAGGTTCTACAGTTACTTTTTTTAGTAGCTATATGCAGGTAGCCTCATGGGTAATTTTTATTGAACAGCAGAGAAGCAGGAATTGCAAAGCTGAAATTTGCAGGTAGAGGACAGTCTCCCAAGAATTTTTTGTTATTGTAATAGAAACATGCATTGGGTTTATAGCTGGAGCTCTTTGAAGATTGCTTGTTCTGCATGTGTAATGTTTGTTTAACTGACTCAGCCGGGCATTTGAGATCCATCCTGGTCATACCTCTGAGAAGGGATAGCACAGAGGTGGCTGCAGTGCTCTGAATACTTGTACAAACCTAATTCATGTTGCAAAGTTAGTGGTGCCTAATGATAACTCTATTTCTATTTTTTTTTTTTAATGCTATGCTTTCAATATCTGCAAAAAGCCTTGTGTTTGCTGTCACCCTTTCTCTGTCAGGTACTGTGACAGCACACAGCTAGCTAACTACAGTGTCATTTTTGTAGTAAATAAATTCCTATTAGCTTAGCATTTATGTTTCTTTATTCTATCAGTGTCTTCAATCTCTCTTAGGGACGGAAGTTCACCTTATACCAAGTAGCAAAGCAAATCCTGATTGAACAGATAAGAAAGAAGTCAGTGTTATCTCTGTATAATGTTGGGAGACTCGTAGACAGAATGTTTCAAATTTCAAGACACATAGTTTTTGTAAGTGTTGCCAAATTGCAAGCCCCTGCAGCTTGAAATCCCAAACCAGAAAGTGGTATGTGGAAATCAGAGGTGGCAACATGCCGAAAAGGACCGAAAAGATAGCAAATATCAGCAATAGCTTGGCATGGGACAATGCACAGATGAAAGACTAACCTTCCTTCCTCCCCAGTACTGTAATATATTTGACAGATTAGGAAAATGACATGTTTTAGGATGTATATAAAAGTTAGATGGTAAATTTTCAACTGTAATTTGTCTGGAAATCAGAGGGTTTGTAATTTTGGGGAAATTTGTGGATGCCCACAGAACTTTAAATATTGCTATTTAGTTTCTTATATATATTAAAGTAAACTTTTTATATATGTAGCATATATTTATGGATTGTTGTAGATAACATCAGGACTAAGGATTATAGATTTATGTAATATCAAGCTTACAGTCATGCTGCACAGTTGCGATACACCTTAAATTTGCACAGCTGATGGTAGCTTAATGGTATTCTTATTGGCATAAAGATGCTATTAATGTTAACTATTACTATGTTTTTTGATTGAGTTTATGATTTGTTTATCCATCTGAAGAATATAAAGTATGGTGTCTTGTTATACAATTACCTCCTTTGACCAATTTTTATCTGTATCTTTAGGTTAAATGGGCTAAAGAAAATTATCATCACAATATTGGCTCTCCATATTCTTTACGTTTAGCTTCTGCTGATGTTACTGGAAAAATAATTGTATGGGATGTGGCAACAGGAACAGCTCGTTGTGAAATACAGGAACATGCAAAACCGATTCAAGGTAATGATAGTGCATGATATTTGTATAGATGTTACTTTATGGAGCATCTGTGTGAATCCATCACCTAGGTTTTGTAAACTGTGCTCGCTTCTGCCATTGAATTTTACTGTTGGGATTACTGGCCGCCTGTGTGTTTGCATACTCATGTGTACATGTAAGATTTACAGTCTCCCAGAAGGATGCTGTGAGATTGAATTCACTATAGTAATATTTTCCAAGATCTGACAACAAGTTAGAATCTATTTTTATCCATGTTATTGATTGAAATAATCATATTTACAGTGTCAGGTACGTCTTTCTGCTTTTGAATTACAGATGTAGTGCAGTTTGCATTGCACCTGATTGTTAATGCCATCTGTAGTGATGCAGTATTTTAAGAGCATTACATTGCTGCAAGTTAAGAGTTTTGATTATGCACATATACTTTGATGATTTTTTAGATTTTTTATATAGCTACTTCTGATCAAATATACCAGCATGATAACATACATTTTCAGTATTACTAGGGAAACAAGGGGTTTTTGAGCGTCTGTGCAGTTGTCAGGTTCATAGCAGCAGGGAGGGTTTTCTATGCATAGCATTATTAAGATGTGAAAAGTGAAATGGAGAAAGAATGAAATACCATGTAATGTTTAGATCAGAAGACAGTTTTAAAAAAGGTAGGTTTTGCATAGTGTTGGAGTTGGTAGTATGCAGTCTCCAAACTGAGTATGACAAATTTGAATTAGGTTTCAAGTGTAGACTTAAATGGTAGCCCGGTGCAGTGAAAAATACCCAATAAACTCTACCTGAACTATTCTGGGCAGCTGGATTCTTGAAGATTCTTTATCCCATGACCAGAAAAAAAACTCCATGATCTCATTCAGGAATTTCACAAGTCTCTGGAGAAAGTTAAAAACAAAAGCAAAACCCAAAAACAATCCCACAAAAAACACCAAGCCAACAAAAAAAGCCTGGAGAAAGGAGCTATGCATTTATGATGATGTAAGCTTTAGAAGATTTATGTTTTCTTGTGCCAGAGGGAGAAATGTTTAGAAGCCTGGCACAGAGGTCAGTACTATCTTAATTGATCTGATGAAGGACAGAGGACGGAAAATGTAGCCACTGGCCATGTCTAACATGATTAAGAGAATATATTGGAAAGGAATAATTGTCTTTGTTCCTTGCTTTGGTTTGTGCTCGTCTATTAATAAGGTGTCATCCATCAAATGCTCCCTTTCATTAGTTAGCATCTTGTACTACATCAATGAAAAAGTGAAGATAGTCGTTAGAACTCAGAAAAGGGAATCAAAATATCTAGACTTCTTTCCTTGGTGCATCAACAGTCAGTATAATTTTTACTACTGCTTTAGTAGATAGGTGCAGTTTGTAGTTGATAGTAGTACTCTCCTACTATTGTACAAGTTGGGGTTTTGGTTCTAACTACTTCTGGTAGACACTTTTTGGTCTCTTGGAATGACTCAGAGCAGAGCTAACCAGGAGCTGGCTGGAGCACTGGAACCTGGTTAGCTTTGTGGCTGTGCTGCTCTGGCTGGTTTGGTTCCAGTACCTGGGCTGGTGCTGCCAGTGGACCACTTCCAGCATCAAACTGGCTCATTCAGAATGAGCTGGGAGGGATAATTCTGGAAGTACGGCAACAGCTACGTGCTGTGCTGCATGTTCTGCATTTCTGTTTATTGCTGCTGCTGTCCATGCTAGCAATATGTCTGCAAATTATTTCTGAAGTGAAATTTAGAACACTTCCTCCCCACCAAGCAACTATCATAATGAGTTTCTAAGGATAATTCACAGTTTATTTGGGCTGTTTTAAAAAATTGTGGTGATGCTTGTGTTATACCTGTGTTTTATTTGAAATTCTCTTATATGAAAGCTCACTTATGAAATCAGATTGTTTGGTTTTTGTTATTCTATTTTAATAAATCCTGTGGAGGTAGATACAATATTGTAAGTCTGATAGTGGAACACTGAATATTTACTCTGTTGACTGCAATTAATTTTATTAGGTTGATTTCTTTTTGTGTGTTATAAGTTGCATTTTATCTACTCCTGACACCAATTCACTGACTGTTTAGTGGAGTTTTGACAATGCCATTTGCAGATTTCTCCACATTTTCAGACCCAATGAAGTCTTTCCAGTCTGTTGGGTGAGAAAAAAAGTTAATAAGCAGCAGAATTAAAATTCTGTTGTCCTCAGTCCCTAATTTGATTAAGCAATAAGCTCAAACAAGAGCAACTTCTTTTCTTTTCCATCTGTTTCTGAGGCCTCTGGCTTTGTACGAGCCTGTAGAAAATGGTTCAAATAGAGACTGAGCACCAGAGTTATCTGCTGGTTCTCTGTGTTACTTAGAAGAGCGTAGTAGGAGAACAGCTGGAGCCTTGTTGTTTTGATAAGTGGTGCATCAGTGTAAGGCACTCTTCTTTATTTGATACAAACTCAGCACTCGGCTGAGAAGGAGTTAACCTTTTGTTAACTTGCAGTGTAACTGATGAGGACACACATGGCCCGATTTATTTATTTTCCTCTGAAACCCAGTGAAGAGCACTTAGCAGTGCTCTGAAAAAGCTGAATTGATAGCAAAAGAGCTGAGGAAGTAAGTTGTTTTTTTTTGTGACATCTTGATATAAATGAACATTCTGTGGAGAAGTTGTGCTTTGGTGAGGTCATGCTCTGAGTGGTAGGAGCTGGGCTGCCTGCCCAACCCAATCTATTGTCTAAAACACTGCCCCATGGATCATGTAGGTAGCTCTAATACAGCTCCTTTCAAGTCAGTTAGGCATCTCTCTGTTCATATTGACAGAAAACAGTGTTTTATGTCCATTTACTTTGAATGTTTAAATGATGCCCAGCCATGATGATTGGAAGCCATTCCTCTTCAGACTAACCCAGCATTTAAGAACTATACTCATATTCTTGATTATGTGTTAGTTGCATTTCACTCTTGAACTTCAGACTCTCTGTTTTAAATGTATCTGAAGTGGAGAAGACATTTATTTCCAGGTCCACTACTGATACCATCCCAAGTATTAATTGAGATGGTGTAAGGTTAATTTTGACTCTTCAGTGGTTCCATTGTATGTATGTACAGTATGGTATGTTGTTTCATATAGAAATTCACTGCCCAAAAAAATCTGACTTCTTTAAATAGGATGTGGGTTGTCTACATGTGTAACCCTGTTTATTGCTGCTTGTTAAAAGCATAAATTCAGGCCATAAAAGGAACTTATTTTTTACAGCTGTGAAATAGAAGCATCTTGTTACTGATAAATAACTGTTAATTTCTTGAACAACAAGGTATTGTAGAAGAAGAGTAGTTTTAAAATAGAACTTTTATTGGAAATTAATTTCACTGTTGTTCCTTCTGTCTTTTGGCAGACATGCAGTGGTTGTGGAATCAGGATGCATCCAGAGATTTACTGCTTGCAGTTCATCCACCGAACTATATTGTACTGTGGAATGCAGACACAGGCACCAAACTTTGGAAGAAAAGTTATGCTGAAAATATCCTGTCTTTTTCATTTGACCCCTTTGATCCATCACACTTGGCTTGTAAGTTTATATGGATAAAATAGTGTGACCTGAATATGCATGACCAGGAAAAATGTTAAGCTAAAATGTTAAGATTGAGTTTAAAAATAATAAATTGGAGAGAATAAAGTCATAAATGCCAAGAAGTCTCAAAAGAAAGATGGGAGGTTTTGGCCAGTGTGGAATCTTCTAAAACAAGATGCCATTTTGTGAGGGGCAGGAACAAGTAGGCATCAGTAGAGAAGTTAGAGACTGAAAAGAAATGTTTGAGACTATAAGAAGAAGATGTAAAGGGTGTAGACAGGGAGCTGGAGGATGCCAGATACAGACAGCCCCATTAAATGGGCTTAAAAAACTATAAAAGAATGGATGCTGAGTGAGCTGAGTAGACCAAGAATAAATGTTACTTTCAACAAAAAGGACTTTCTGTATTTTTAAGAAATACAGTGTGAGCATCAGTTTCAGAAGCAGTTCAGATGTCAAGGGGGGTGTAGTGTAGATTTATTCACATTTTAGCAGAAAGAAACTAAGAGAAATAAGAGAGTCACTGTTTTATTCTTTAATTTAGCTTCCACACTCCTGATCTGTAATGAAACAGTGAAGTTTCCAGGCTTTGTAGTTGCATTGGTTTTTATCTGCCATACCACTCAACCTTCCATAAACATGTAGTAAAATCTTAGCTACATCTTTACAGCTTAGCCGAATCTTTATGCTGCAGCATAAATAATGTGAGTTAATGATTCTTTGAGCCGTGCTCTGCTTGAGAGCATAAAATGATGACAGAGCTAATGTGGGCAACCTTGCAATTGTTTGCATTATGAAGCTTAAAGAAAAAGAGTTGATGAGAGAGAATAGTTGCTCCGAACAACTAAGAGGTTTCTGCTAGTAAGACCCATGGTATTTTTTTTACTATAGACTTAATATCGAAAAGTTGAGATTTATGGATATGAATTGTAATATATTACAATTATGGATATTAATTGTAATATATTTGCTGCTCTTTTCAGTAGAAAGTGCTGGTCGTCTAGGATTCTGAGTTTTCTACCTAATACAGTATTATCAAAGCTCTTGGCATTTCTCCCCACCAAAATTTCATTAAAATGGAAACCAACAATCAAATTGGGTATTGCATTTTGCTATATTGACAATTGTTTTTCTTGGCACAGTGCTCACCAGTGAAGGAATAGTCTTCATCTCTGACTTCTCGCCTTCCAAAGCTCCTGCCAGCTCAGGGAAGAAAGTTTACATCTCTAGTCCCCATTCTAGTCCTTCTCACAAGCTGGCTGCTGCTACAGGGGCCAAAAAGGCCCTAGATAAAGTAAAAATCTTAATCAGTAATGAAAAACCAAGGTAGGTTGCAAGTATTTTCTCAGATAATGTATTGTACTTCTATATATTTTATGGATATTACTAAGTTAAAGCCTGTAGGGTAGGTAGTTTAAAAAAGAAAATTTTTGGGGCTAGGCTGATAGATGGATATCCAAATGAGGAATTATTCAAGAATACAACATTAGCAGTCATTCATCCAGTTCTGTCTTAAAACCAGCCATATCATCCCGGCATGTTTTGTACAAGTTAATAACAATGTTCTCTCTTCGCTAAGACATTTTCATGCATTATAGATTGAGAAAGATCTTCCTTAGTGGGAAAATAGGATGAAAATGGGCTCATACAATTTATTTCAGTTGTGGAATGCAAAGGGGTGTAGTGACAGAGTAAAAATTATGTAAGTACTGATACCTGGGAAAAGTTGTCATTCTGATGTTGTACATGGTACTGCAGTAGGAGGCAGTAGATTAAATATAAGGAAGAAGTACGTTACTGTAAGGGTGGTGGGGCACTAAATGGGTTGCCCAGGGAAGTTGTGAATGCTGCATCCCTGGAGGTGTTCAAGGCCAGGTTGGACAGAGCCTTGGGTGGCATGGTTTAGTGAGAGGTGTCCCTGCCCATGGCAGGGGGGTTGGAACTAGATGATCTTAAGGTCCTTTCCAACCTTAACTATTCTATGATTCTATAAGTTGTCAGGAAAATGGGAGAAAATAAGACACTCAAAAAAACCCAAACCAAAACAAAAAAAGAGACAGTATAGGCCAAGCAATATTTTTTATTATTATTTATAGTAAGTGAGTGCTGGTTCTATTGTCCTGACCTATTGCTGAATTTCATCTGAAAATATAGAAAATTTTTGCTCAGAAGAAATAGTAATTCAGAGACAGAGTCTGAGGTGGAGGTATGGTGCTTTTCCGCTTGAATCTTTTCTAAGAACAAAGTCTTCCAAACTAACTGAGACAGACTCAGTTTCACCCTATCTTTCACCATTTTCCACACCTCAGCCTAGGGTAACTTGCTTAGGGAACACCCTTCCAGTGTCAAGGGGATCAGTCTGTTCCCCTGAGAGAAGAGGATCCTCTTCTATATGGGATTTCCCACTTTGTGAAGGAGACCTCTAGCTATTGCATGGAAAAGAAATTTCTTTTTCAGTCTGTAAATGGTACTTAGATTTACCTTTTGACTGTTCCCACTTTGCTTATGTTAAAATGCTCAGTGATCAATAAAAACTTTCTTTTGCTTTGGTTGACTTGAATTACGTCAACGATCATAAAAATGAGAACCAGAAGCCACCATAACATTTCCACTCACATGAAGGCAAACAGCTTGCTTTGGTAGATTAAGATTTGAATTCCAGAACTATGCTTTACTTTCTCCAGGATAAGAACAAATATGACCTATTGCAGACTGAAAGATTCAAATGAAAGAAAAGTGATACTGAATTTATCACTACTTAATCAGAAAACACAGAATTCCATTCTTATGCCTATAGCTTGGTTTGTGTCAAAAAAAAGGTCTGAAAAATATTTCTGAGGTCATGTTTAAATAGTGAAGTTGAAAGGAGAAGAAATAGGATTTTTGCTTTAAATGGAAAATATTGTTAAGTGTTTTTAAAACCTGAGACATTCTCAAAACTGAGCAGTTTTACTTTTGCTTTGTCTCCCCTTTTTCATCAGCATGCAGAAGAAAAATAGTCCCTAGGTTTGATGGTTAAAAGGAAGGATTTCAGAACTGAAGGAAGTTACATTTCTTTTCAGGGCAGTTTTTCAAAAGGGTAATGTTTTTACAGAACACAATGAAAAATACAAAGTTAAGAGATGTGAAAAAAGCTTTTCGAGGTGTATTGCTCTTTGGTGGTTGATTAAAAAACTGGGGGTGGGAGATTTTGAAAAGTACTGTTTATTTATGCAAATGCACACACATGCATTCCTGCTTAACAGCAAATGCATAATCTAATATGGAGCAAATAAAGAGAGACTAATTAAACTTCTTTCCCCATAACTGGGAAAATATATTTAAATATACCTCAGAAGAGCTAAAGGGTGATTATAAACAAGTGAAGGAAGGACAGTCACAACATTCATGCTCCATTTTAGGCTGACCTATCTCAAAGCATAAATGAGGCATAAAAAATCTGCCCACTATGGCCAAAGCTTCCTTGACCTCATTACTTGGCCAGGAAAGAACATTAGAGATAAAATATTCTGGTTATTAGGAAACATTTGCATTCTTCAGAACTCTGGATGGTAAAAAAATAATTGAGGAGTAGCTTAGGTGACCCTTAGATCTTAGAACAGTCATACTAAGTGAATATGTACCCTTGACGTCCAGACTAGTAGCAGGCAATTACCCGAACTTGCTGAATTTCAGCAAATAACAGTTACATATTGTCTTCTTCCTTACATGCAACTATTGCTTTTCACTAGTCTAGAGGAAATAGCTTGAAAGTGTGAAAAAGCAGTTTGAAAAGTATTTTAGCTGCATACCAGAGTTGCAGTTTCTATACCATAGTGCTGCTACCACCATGGAAACTACACTTAATCAGACAGGCTGTGATCATCAGCTTCAGCCCTGTAGCTGGCTGAGTGGAGGCAGCAAGTCCCATAACAGGCTCTGTGTCCTATAAGCAGCTGGAGCATCTTGGAGGATCAGAAAACATTCCAAGATTACAAAAGCTGATGTAAAGTTACACTCAAGGAAGAATCCACAAAATCTGACATTGGGAACTCCCTGACAAAAACTAGAAACAATTAAACTTTATATAATGCTGATGCCATATCATGATATGGGAGAACACTCCCATCTTTGGGTATTTTGAGACCATTTTTCAGCAAGAGGTGTATTTATCTCAAAAGCCCTTACATGAATCAACATGTTAAATAGAATGAGTAGCAGTACACAACTAGCCAAATAGGGAAACAGAGGAAAACCTTGTAATTCTGAATTATGATAACATGCTTGCTCAGTTAGATCCTATTGCCTTTGCCAGCTAAAGCTGGATACTACATGCTGAAAAGAGGAGCAATGTGTCTGAGTCACAGGGAGGAACAAAAATCAAAACTTAGACACAAACAGTGTTTAGAAGGTTCATGCTGCAGTCCCCACTTCCTCACAAGAGAATATTATTGTAATATTTCAGACCAGAGCCCAGCTTCAGTGGCAAAAGTTATCAGGGTGATAAACCAAATCCCTCCTCCTGACCAATGGACTCAATTCTACTTCTGGGCTCAGGAGGACTGGGGGAGTGGGATCCTGGCTACCAGGACTGCACATGCCTCCATGGATTATGCATCCTGGCACCTCCCTGCCAGTGCCCTGTTCAGGCCCTGCAGCATCAGCACCTTCCCAACAGTAACTGTTTTTTAACTGAGCTCAGGTGTTTTATTATTTTCTAAAAATATATATGTTTCATTTTATTTAAAAGTGAATGAGGAGAGTGGGAAGTGCTACAGCCAATCCTCCTGAACAGGTGAGGCTGAATGTTTGTAATGATTTCCTATGGCCTTCTGATCCATGAATCAGCAAAAACAAGACCCAGACCTGTGAGGTCCATCTCGATCCATTCAGCAGCACTTCCCCTGCTGAGAGGGGAAGGCAGAGCTCAGCCTGCTTTGCTCCCCTGCAGCCGAGGGGACAAAGGAAGAAGGAAGTCTCACACACCTTTTGCCCTGTAATGGCAAAGCGACAATCCAGCTGTCATGTGTGGAGAAATCCAGCAGCAGAGGGTCCTGCTACCCCCCTCAACCCTCAGATCACCTGGCATGAAGAGACTGTCAGATTCCTGCATGGGAGCTCAAGAAACAGCAGAGGCTGGGAGGCTGCATCTCTCTCTTGCTGCCCTTGGAAGAGAGCCACAGCCCATGCCGCTCACTCGCCCGGGTGAAGTATGTTCCCATTTCTCTCAGTCTTTTGGCACTTTCACCATACCTCAAAAAGTGACCAAATTTATACAAAACACATGTATTCTCAGTGCTCGGTCCTAGTGGAAGAGAAGCTCTGGTGATGAGCAGGACAGAGCCAACCTCCATTTCTAGCAGTATTAATTTTCCTCCCCTCAGCAAGGACAAGACAACTGTTGGCATGGCCATTGTTCCTCACAGAATGTCCACCATGGTAGCCTACTTTCATAGCAAAATGTTTGCTGGTAGCTTCTAGAAACCATCAGGTTCAGATGGCTTTTTTACTATTTCACCCTTCCCTATGCCAGGATTGTATTCTCTTTAGTGTCATAGTCTGTTTTGTGCTCTGCCTGCTGAAGAGGAGGCATGCCTGGCTCTTCCCTTTGGAATGCTGTTAATAATTGCCCCACAAGAACAAGGAGTGGAAGAAAGGCCACAAACTCCTAGTCCCATTGTCAGCTTCCCTCACTTGAAGGTAATCTAGTGAATTATGGGAGATTAAAAGATAACAGCTCTTAACATTATTGATATGGACCAGAAGGAATGAGGAAATGTAAACAGGGGAAAAAGCACAGGGGAGAAAACAGAGTCTGAAAGTGCAAAAAGGTCAAGAATAAATTTACATCTTAAATTCTGCTGAACTTAGTCTATTAATAAGTAGACAAATCAATCAAGTCTGCTCATCTGAATGGAAAGTTGTATATCAGGCTACACTTTATCAGCTGATACTAATACAAGGATAAAGGCAGTGAAAGCCCCATATGAAAAGAATTGGCAGGTATCTGCCAGTAGCAGCTATTGATTCCCTGTCCTGAGAAGGAGCATGGATGACTGTAGCGCAGGTTGTCCTGGTTTGACACTGGAAAATAGACAGCTCTTTAGCCAAATCGGACACGTGCAAACTAGGAGTTGAAATCTTGGAAAGACTCCTGCCTGTGTCTGACTTGACCAAGCAACAGCCGTTGAAGTAATTGCAATGGAAATTAAATTTGTGAAGTACAAGTTAATCTTGATGTTCTGATGTTTTTAGGGAACCCTTGGGTGCATTTTTCCCAAAGTGCCTCTTGCGAGAGGCGTGCCATTAGATGTTGTTTCATTCAAGATACATGTCTGTGATCTTACAGAAGAGAAATAAAGGATGAACAACTTGGGTCCAGTAAAGACATTAAAACCAAAAAATATCCATACGTAAGACCGACTCAACTATAATGTTTCTTAAATGTTACGACTGCTGGGGCCTGAACCATGACTTGCAACTTGCCAAGGCTATTATCACTGTGACTTTTCTTGTCCAGTCCTTTATTATTAAAGTTTTCTTTCCTGGATCACTACTGTTATACAAGAGCATTGAGCCATCCCTCCACAGCAACTTCACTCGACAATATTAGCCCAGCTGGAATTACCCTCCAGAATGAATTGTCTCAGGTGACTCTGGAATAGACTGGTAGTTCTCTTGTATTCTGCATTTTGGTCTTTCACTCCTTTCTCAACATTAGAAATTTTCTGTCTTTTTATATGTCACTGTGTTACTTTGGGTAACATGGCTTAGTGTAAACTGTCCCTGCCCATGTCAGGGGTGTTGGAACTAGATGATCTCAAGGTTCTTTGCAGCCCTAACTATTTTACGATTCTGTCATGGTTTAAGCTCAGCCTGTCACTCAGAAACCACGCAGCCCTCTCGCTCACTCCTCCCTTCACTCTCCCCTTTCTCCCCCCCCTCCAGCTTCTGGAGGGATGAGGAGGAGAATCGAATATGTAACTCCCACGGGTTGAGATAAGAACAGTTTAGTAACTAAGGTATAACACAAACCACTGCTGCTACCGCCAATAATAATAATGGTAAGGGAAATAACAAGGGAAGAGAATATAACCGCTCACCACCTGCTGACCGATACCCAGCC